>CAJQZJ010009141.1:4232791-4252073 GCA_907164525.1 Lophiomys imhausi
GCAGGAGAGAGGAGGTGGGAGTTCTGGCAGGCAGAGAGAATTCTGGGATACAGTCAGGAGATTCACCCTAAAACCTGCTGGACGCATGAAACTGAGGAGAGGTAACTAGCCATGTGGCACTTGTAGAACAGAATAAATGGGATAAATAAGTTACAAACTTGTCAGGGAATGAGCCAAAGCTTATGGCCTACTCATTTATTCATAATAAAGTTTCAAGAGTCTGTGTTTCTGGGAAGAGGGGTGTGGACTGAAAAGCACATGATTACAAGTACCATTATTTTCTTCATTTTCCAGATGTAGAAATGAAGCTTACTGAGATTATAAAACTTCTTTGGAAACATAGCTGCTATGTGTGATTCGAAAAGACTTAAAAATAAATCAGTTCAGCCAGGTGGTAGTGACCCATGCTTTTAATCCCAGCACACAGGAGGCAGAGGCAGGTGAGTTTGAGGCCAGTCTAGCCTACAGAGTGAGTTCCAGGACAGCCAGGGCTACACAGAGAAACCCTGTCTTGAAAAAAACCAAACCACCACCACCACTACCATCACCACCAAGTCAGTCCTATATGAATATACTGGACCATTTGGTGATTAAATAATCTTACAAGTTGAAGTGGCTGAAGATTCAGTAGTTAAGAGCACATACTACTCTTCCAGAGTTAGATTCTCAGGAGGCTCACAACCATCTGTAACTTCAGCTCCAGGAGGATCAGATACTCTTTTTCCTGGCCTCTTTTTCCTGGCCTCTATGGGCACGCACCACACACACACACACACACACACACACACACACACACACACACACACACACACAAAATTAAAAAAAAATTTTTTTATTGCCTTTGGGAGGGGGAAACCCAAGTTGATAATAGTCCTTTCCTCTCTTCAAAGCTTCATTTAGACTATAGATCTACAAATCTTTGATATTAAAGAGAAAGATTTTTTAAAATGTAAATCAGATCACTTTACTCTCTTACTTAAAACCCTCTCTACTACATCTAATACAAAATCCAAATCCCCTACTTACAAGCCCCCTTTTCCCCTCCCATCAGAATGGACTAATCTTAGATGTACCCACTACCTAGAGGGCTCCCAGGATCTTTGCATAGCTAGCCTCCTCTTGTCAATATAGTCATCAACTCAAGCACCTTAGTCTCCCCCTAACCATCTAGTTCAGAACAGGTCTCTGTCACTCTCTTTTCCAGCATTCTCTTATGTACCAGGAAAACATTTCTCTATGATTAGTTTTTTCTCAAAACTTTTTTACACTTATATGAGATTTTTGCCTGCATGTATCTATCCGCACCACATGTGTGTTTCATGTCCACATAAGTCAGAAGGCATCAGATCCTCTGGATCTGTAATTACAGATGGTTGTGAGACACCATATGGGAAGTGAACCTAGGTGCTCTGAATGAATGGAAAATACATATTATGACTGTCTTGGCACTAGACAATTATTTAAACTTTTAGATCGTACATTCCTCATTTATAGAGTGAAGATTAAAACTTATTTTACAGACCGAGGATGTAACCCAGTGATAAAGCACTGGCCAAGTATGTGTGAGGTCCTGAGTTCTAGCCCCAGCACCGTCAAATAACAGTGGGAAAACACCATATTACTTTACAGCTTTGCTTTATAGTTATGAGGTTAAGTCACCCGTGCAGCACTTCAGCAGCTACCTGCTTTATTTCCTCCTATACACATCTGCTCTGGGAGAGTTGATCAAGTTCTTGAGAGTTTTTCTAGATACATGACCTCATTTTCACAGCCTTCTCCAGAGCTTCTCATCTTACAGATGACAGACTCAGGGATTGAGACATAACTTCTAAAAAGGTAACGAGAAGTCAATGGGCATGTTTTATAAGCAGAAGAGTGACACGACGTTTGTCTTTTGAAGATTAATCTGTCAGTGGCCTATAAACTGGGCTTGCCGAAACTAGAGAAATACTAGTTTGACTACTGGCATAAAAATGAATTTTAAGTTGCTAAGAGGACACAGTAGGTAATAGAGGAGTGTTTAGCAGTGGAAGAGGGGAAGGGAGCTTAGGCAAAATCATGGGCAGTCCCTTCAGCATTTATGCAGAACTTCTGGTAATGGTATACACTTGAGCCTCCCTTTCCTCTTCCTCGAGGAACCACTGCAAATTTTTGGCTTTGGAAATCGCTATGTAGCCCAGACTGACCTCCAATTTCACAATCTGCTGTCTCAGCCTCCTGAGTGCTAGGATTACAGGCGTGCACTACCCCACCCAGTCCTTCGCAGGTTATCCTTGACTTCACTCCGCCCACAGCATCGCGACCTGGGCGGGAGCCTCTAGTTCCTCCACAGTTTGTTCCTCTTTGGAAGCAGCCTAGTGGGGTAGAAGGGTCAGGATGGAAAGCGCGGTTTTAAATGCTCATAACCTTGGCTAGGTAATCCTCGTCCTTCCCTGGCAAATACAGACCTCTTTCCATTACTCTCCCTATAAGACTACGTACGAGTTCTATCCCCACACACACTGCGAACCAGCCCCACGCGCGCAGCCAGACGCTGCGGCGTTCGGCTGGCAAGCCAACCGGGCGCAACCCCACGTGCTGGTGACGTCACTTCCGGCGTACCGACGCCAAGTCCGGCGTGCGGACGTTTGCGTCAGCAGAGAGCGGGGGGCTGGGGGCACCGGGTTTGAAGTGGTGCGGGTCAGAGCAGCGCCGCCTCCGCCCGTGTGTGGTACCCCGGCGGCGGTGCGGACGAGCCTCCGGTGGGTGGCCCATGCCGGAAGGCCCGTGCCGGCCGCTACACGCCGCGCCGCCTGCTGCCCTGCGCCCGGCGGCCTGGGCCTGCTCTGCCCTGCTCGGGAAACGAGCGCCCGAGCGGCGCGGCGTGTAGCTCCCTGGGAGTTCGGAACCGCCGGCGCCGGCCATGGCGGTCTCCAGGTGGGTGTCGCCGCCGGCCATCTAACGGGGAGCGCTCGCGGGCTCGGCTGTCCGTTCCCGGCGCCTCAGTGCGGGGCAGGAGCGCTGCTTCTCCCCGACTTCCGAGTTCGCCCTTCGCCCGGCCGGCGCTTTGGGCTCGGGTTCCTGGGAGAAATCGGCTCACGAAGGGCTTTTTCTCCTCTTTCAATGTGACTCCTTGGCGCGTTCGAACTGGCTTTTTTTCCTTTTTCTTTACCACGTTGCTCTTCTTTGGTTTCTCTTCCCTCTTTGAATTCTAGGCGAGTCTCTCTTCTTATTATTAAAGTCTGATCCCTAACCACCATTTCACGGCGAAACTTGGTAGTAGGTGTCGAAGGAGGCGGAGGTTGAAATAGTGTTATCTAAGAGACCATCTGGTTATGGTAAATTAAAAAAAAATTACAGCGTTAGGGGTATAGTCTTTCTCACATTTTTCTTAAGGTATAATTTCTCCTTTTGTTCAGCAGTAAATATTCTGTCATCTTTACTCTTAAAACTGATGACTATTAGCATCTTTCCCCAAGCGATGTCATAGCTCTTAAGTTATTGTAAAATTTTGCCCACTGTGAAAAAGGTCAGAGAAAATTATAGAAAAACTTACAAGCGTTTATCTCGTATAGCTTCTGATGATAGAACGGGTTGGAAAACTTGGAAATGATTTTGGTATCCTAATGACATTTAAGTAGGCAGTAGTCTCAGTGTTTAGTCAGAAAGTTACCAAATTCTTTAGGGATGACGGGAATTGAGTCCTTTCGCCATATGGACTGAAGGAGATAAATAATGAAAATAAACAGCCTTCACTCGTTTTTCGCTGTTAGTTGAACACATTCTTTTAAGTACAGTATGTACTGAAGTTTTCTCTTATAATGAAAGACTAATCCATTCCTCACATACTCCCTAGGTAACTGATGAAATATTATGTGGGAAAAGCCCATGGGAGTTGAATGAGGGGGTTGCTAGGTACTGGTAGTATGGGACACCTAATTTTTTTTTTTTTTTTTTTTTTTTTTTTGGTTTTTCGAGACAGGGTTTCTCTGTATATCTCTGGCTGTCCTGGACTCGCTTTGTAGACCAAGCTGGCCTCGAACTCACAGAGATCCGCCTGCCTCTGCCTCCCAAGTGCTGGGATTAAAGGCGTGCGCCACCACCGCCCGGCTAAGGGACACCTAATTTTTATTTCATAAGCAGACTCATCCACTCAGTGGGAGAAAGATTTTTTATTTCAGTATCTATAAAATTGCTTTAAGAGAAAACAAGTGGCATTTGTTATTTCAGCAAGTACAGATAACTTTATCTTATAACTTATCTTCTATGTAGATGCATAAATATATACACAAGAAACACGTTGGTACATGAACATGAGACATAAGTCTTTTTTTTTTTTTGAGACAAGGGTCTCATGCAGCCCAGGCTAGCCTCGAACTCAGAAGGAACTCTGGTTTTGGGATTAGAGGGTTCAGTGTCACCTTGCCTTATCAGACTTTTCTAGTTTAAGGGAATTAGTACTTCCTTTCATAAAGTAGGTGTGTATTTTGTTCAGTATTGGAAAGCTTTATAGAGGTAGTAGTGCTTAAAAAGACTCATCTTTGCTTAACACTAATCTGCTGACCCTTAGGACTCCCAATTTTTGAAAGATAGAGTGGGCATTAAAGGCTTTTTGTCCTCATTATTTGGTTTCAAAGAGTAGTACTTTTTATTGTTCCTGTATTTTTTTTTTTTATTCACTGCCACAATTAAAGTCAGCCACAAGAGTTCATGATGCCTTGTCTGTCTGGGGGAGGTATTGGACTTTTAAAAATATTTGTATATTCAATTTGAAGAACAGATTTTGTAGTTTCAGGTATGACTTCCTACACTAAGCATATGTCTGTGCTAAATAAGCATTTTTTTTCCTTGTTGGTATTGTGGAAATGGGGATTCATTTAAATACTTTTATGTAAAATAGGCAAAATATAGTTTGAGAAATGGAAATCATATGCCCGAATCAAATAAGAAATATTTCTGCACTGTTTATGTCAATGTGCAAAACTGTAGAGAAACCTTATGTTTGTAAGATCTCCCCCTCCCCTCAAGTCAGGGTTTCTCTGTGTAGCCCTGACTGTCCTGGAACTTACTTTGTAGACCTGGCTGGTGTCAAACTCAGAGATCCACCTGCCTCTGCCTCCCAAGTGCTGGGATTAAAGGCATGTGCCACCACTGCCCAGCATTTTAAAAATCTTACAAACCTTGGTACTATTGTTCCTCCCTCTATCAGGAAATATGGAATAATCTTTGACTTTTCTGTCTTTTACATTCCCTCTGTCTAGCCAGTCACTAAGTTCAATCCTGCCCCACCGTTCTAAGCTTCCTGCAGCCAGTCTTTGATTTTTCAATAATTGCCACAGTCCTTTATACTCCATCATCTAGTCCAAGACTTGTGCAGCAGCACCTCCACACACATCCATACTTTTTCTTTTTTTTTTTTTATGATTAAAGGATTAAACTTGGCTCAGTTTGAGGGTAAAGTTGATCATGGTGAGCAAGGCAGCATGAGACTGGCTACACTATATCAGGAAACAGAAATGCTCTTTAAAAAAATGTTTGTGTGAGGGTGCATGTGGTCAGTTTGGGGGAGTCAGTTTTTTCCTTTCTAACTTGAGTTTCAGGGATAGAACTCAGGCTGTTTGGTTGCATGTCAAATCCTTCACCTGCAGCAGCAGGATGACTCAGCCAGCCACAGCAACCTTTTCTTTGTACTTGTTGTCCCCCCATTTGTTCATCTCTTCATATGTGTTAATTTACAATTTTTAATTAGATTATTTTTCTCCTTAAAATTTGCTAGCTTCCAGGCATGGTGGCGCACACCTTTAATCCCAGCACTTAGAAGGCAGAGACAGGTGGATCTCTGTGAGTTCGTGGCCAGCCTGGTCTACAAAGCAAGTCCAGGATAGCCAAGACTGTTAAACAGAGAAACCCTGTCTCAAAAGAACCTAGAAAACAAAACAAAACAAAACAAAAACCCAAAACTTGCTAGCTCTCTGTTGCCTTAGGATAAAATATAAATTTCCAAACTTCTTGTAGCTCTCGGTTCTTGGTTCATCTTGTGTCAAGTTCTCCACACTTTCATCCTCCCTTAGTTCTGTCTTCCTTCCCTAGAATGTTTTTACATCCCGTTCTGGAACACTTCTCCCATCTCGTCTTTCTCATTACAGTCTTAGTTGAGCCTAAGTGCCTACATGTTACTTTGTTCAGGAAGCCTTCCTGAGTTTTACTTCACCTATGCTATTTGCAATGATGTGGTTTTTGTCTGCCAAAGTATTTATCACACTTAGTAGCGGGCTGCATAATTGTTCCCTCTTGCTAGATTAATAAATTCTGTGTGGGACAGAAATGTTTCTATGATCTTTTTGTCTTGAACAGAGTGCCTGGTTTTTAGGAGCCATTTGATGCACTTTATTTTTTCTTTTAGGAGACAGGGGTCTCACTGTAGTGCCCCAAGCTATTATTCATTTTCCCAAAGCTGAGACCGTAGGAATGTGTCAGTGAGTGTTTCCTAGTTGAGCTATAGGTTTTTGTTGTTTGGTCATACCAGGGATTGAGCTCAGAGACTTGTGAATGTCAGGCAAATACTTTACCACTGAACTACAACTGTAGCTTTAGTTTGTGAGGTTGACTCTGGATATGAAACCCAGGCTGGCCTGCAACTGGCTATCAGCTTGTCCCTGCCTCTGCTAGTTTTTTGGGTACACTAACAGGCCTGGCACCTAGCTGTGCTTTTTTTGTTGTTGGGAAGAGCATTTACTTTAGCTTTGCATATTTATAAGTATATTATACATACTGATAAAAACTAAAATGATTCTACTTTAAAAGATTTAGTTTTAGGCCGGGCATGGTGGTGGAACTCTGAGTTCGAGGTCAACCTGGTCTACAAAGCGAGCCCAGGACAGCCAGGGCTTGATACACAGAGAAGCCCTGTCTCCAAAAACCAAAACAAACAAAAAAAAACCAAAACAAACAAACAAAAACAAAAAAACCCAAGATTTACTTTTATTAGTTTTATTTATGTGTATGTGTATACCTGTATGTGAGGTGTATATGAGTGCAGGTTACCTTGGAGGTCAGAGACGTTAACCTCCCTGGAGCCAGGGTTACAGTTTATTGTGAGTGGACTGACATGGGTGTTGGGAATTGAACTCAGGTCCTCTGGAAGAACAGGAAAGTGCTCTAAAATGCAGAGCCATCTCTCCAGCCCAGGATCATACATTTAAAAAAGAATCAGAGCCGGGCGGTGGTGGCGCACGCCTTTAATCCCAGCACTTGGGAGGCAGAGGCAGGCGGATCTTTGCGAGTTCAAGGCCAGCCTGGTCTACAAAGTGAGTCCAGCACAGCCAGGGCTACACAGAGAAACCTTGTCTCGAAAAAACAAAAAAACAAAACAAAACAAAACAAAACAAAAAAAAAAGAATCAGAATTATTTTATTTATTTATTGGTTTTTCGAGACAGAATAATTTTAAATGTTTTAAAATAAGTACAGCCTTTTATGATGTAAACTTTATAATGTAACCCTGTGTTTTTTTGTGTGATCAAAAATTTTGAATCTTGGGGCTGGAGAGATGGCTCAGCAGTTAAGAGCACTGGCTGCTCTTCCAAAGGACCCAAGTTCAAATCCCAGCACCCACATGGCAGTTCACAGCTGTCTGTAATTGCAGGGCATGGTGGCACATGCCTTTTTTTTAATTTTTAAATTTATTTTTTAATGTGCATTGGTGTTTTGCCTGCATGTATGTCTGTGTGAGGTTGTCAGATCTCGGAGATTACAGACAGTCATGAGCTGCCATGTGGGTGCTGGGAGTTGAACCTGGGTCCTCTGGAAGAGCAGTCAGTGCACTTAACTGTTGAGCCATCTTTCCAGCCTGGACACACACCTTTAATCCCAGCACTCGGGAGGCAGAGGCAGGCATATTTCTTCGAGTTCAAGGCCAGCCTGCTCTACAAAGTGAGTCTGGGACAGCCAGGGCTGCACAGAGAAACCCTGTTTCAAAAAACAAAACAAAAAAAAATTTTTTTTTATTTTATTTTCATTGTTATAAGGATTGGCTTTATTGTACTTTGAATGTGGCAAATTATAAAGTGCACAATAAACTTTTGTGGATGTGGATATAAATTTTGCTTAAATAACTGAGTCTTTAAGACTGCAGACACTGGGAGCTGGAGAGATGACTCAGTGATTAAGAGCACTGGTTGCTCTTCCAAAGGACTCAGGTTCAAATCCCAGCAACCATAAGGCAGTTCACAGCTGTCTATACTGGTTGGGTGTGGTGGCATACATCTTTAATCCCAGCACATGGTAGGCAGAGGCAGGCAAATCTCTTAAAATTTGAGGCCAGCCTGATCTACAGAGTTCTAGGACAGCCAAGACTACACAGAAAAACCCTGTCTCGAAAAACCGAAAAAAAAAAAAAAAGAAAAGAAAAAGAAAAAAAGTGGATGCTGGAGTCAGCTAAATTTACTGTGTTTTTGTCTCAGAAACTTTTATACCATCCTCCTCCCCATCAAATTAGTGCTTGTTAAGAGTTTGTAGTGCCGGGCGGTGGTGGCGCACGCCTTTAATCCCAGCACTTGGGAGGCAGAGGCAGGCGGATCTTTGCGAGTTCGAGGCCAGCCTGGTCTACAAAGCGAGTCCAGGACAGCCAGAGCTGTTAAACAGAGAAACCCTGTCTCGAAAAACCAAAAAAAAAAAAGTTTGTAGTGTTGTTTACAAACAGTTAAAGTCATACTTGCTAAATCTTTGAATTCTGTCTTCTTGTTTTGTGACACACTTTGGTTAATCTTTTTTATTTAGTGGGAATTAGACGACATAAAAGGCAACAGAGGATTTGTTAAGGCTTATGCACTGGTAGTGAGTCTACAACTGTTAGGTTCTAAGCTTATTGTAGATTTGTCTTTCTTTGAGACTGAGTCTTGCTTATGTAGCTCAGGTTAAACTCCAATTGGTGGTCTTCTTCCCTCGACCTTCTGACTGCTGGGCTTGTGGGCATGTACCACCATGCCTTGCTTAATGTAGATTAGAAAAAATTGGGTGTGTGACACACACTTGCTTAAAGGGCAGTTTGAGGGAGTTGGTTCTCTTTCACTGTAAGAGTCTGGGGGATTGAACTCAAGACTATCAGGGTTAGCAGTATGCCTTCGCTAGATGAGCTATCTTGCCAGAGCTGATAGAGATTTTTAAAAAGGATTATTATTATGGTTGCCTGTTTATGCTGTAATTGATCAAATTGACTGTTAAACAGTAGTATTTTCCTGTTAGCTAGGTAAGTTTTTTTTCTTGATTATGTTAGTTCAAGAATGCAGTTTATATATTATTTTCTCTGAATTATTCATAAAAGATAATGTCTAAAATATTTCGATAACACTGAGGATTTATTATAGAAGCTGCATTCCCCTCACTCCCATATATGAATTGAAAATGATACAGCTACAGGAGATACTGAGGAAAAAGGAAACATGTCTCTTTAACAATTGTTACATAGGAACAGAACATTTGCCTAGTCTTGTTAATTCTCACTACACTGCTGATACTTTAGAGAAACATTGTTTCAACAGGCCTAGTCTACAAAATAAGAGGAAGTGGTATCTCTCACCCATGCCCAACCCCCCATGATCTGGTGATTTAGCCTCTTGGGCCTGCTTTCTCAGTGCTGAGCTTACATGCTGACGAAAGAAAGTTCCTTGATGTGGGAAAGTGCTAAGGACAGGGGAAATAATTACTTATATGGGTCAATACAAGTATGCTATGCCTGCTCCTCCTTCCTTCTTTCCTTCCTTCCTTCTTTCCTTCCTTCTTTCCTTCCTTCCTTCCTTCCTTCCTTCCTTCCTTCCTTCCTATTAATTTTAGCCATTATAAGGTTGACAGGAAGTATTACTGTACATTACATTTTATCAAATATTCCATTCTTTAGAAAATTCAGAGACAATCAGGAAAAAGTAGAAGGGGCACTATAGAAGATGTTCCATTTCACTGTGGTAAATTTCAACATGTTGATTTGGTTTATTAAAGTACATTTTATAAGCTTGCTTTATTATGCTGGATATTAAATCCAGGGCCTTAATGCATGCATGGTAGGCAAGCACCCTTCTGTTGACCTACATTCCCAGTCATGTTTTGTTTTTAATTGTGACACCAAAACAAAATGAACCACTTTAGCCATTTAAAAAGATATAATTTCATAACTTGAAATTATATTATGTATTTGTGCCAAAAAAAATCTAGCTTACTATTTTTATCATTAAGCTAAAGTCATGAAAGAGACTATAAGTTGTTGATGGGTAGCTTTAGTGTTCGTTTTTACTAGCACTCATTAGCAGTATTTATTGAATTCTTGCATTGCTAGGTACTAGAATTAGACAGAACAGAAGCATTCCTCACCTGAGCTTGCACCTGTCTTTGTGGTTTCAGATCTTCCTGTTGATTATGAGTGTTCTTTGTGGGTCTTAAGTTAGTCAGTTTTCTTGTTTAGAAAGAAACAACATGGTTTTATATTACTCTCAGTATGAATTAGAGGATGTACATTTTAAACAATAGAGAACGTCTTAGAAAATTAATTACCTTCTTTAGTGATATACGAGGTATACTTGGTCCAATATTCATACCAGTATTTATTCTCATTTCTTAGATAGCACAGGCAATCTCTACATTAAATTTTACTGCACTTTATATGTTTCTGTTTCTTCTTTTTTGGTTTTTTGTTTGTTTTTTGAGACAGGGTTTCTCTCTGTAGCCTTGGGTGTCCTAGAACTCACTCTGTAGACCAGGCTGGCCTTGAACTCTCAGAGATTCACCTGCCTCAGCTTCCCCAGTGCTGGGATTAAGGGTGTGTACCACCAACATCTGGCTTGTACTTTAGCTCCATGTGAAAAAAATAACAAAATGGATAAACTTGACTTTTTTTTTTTTTCCAGACAGGGTTTCTCTGTATAGCCCAGAGTATCCTGGAACTCACTCTGTAGACTAGGCTCGCCTTGAACTCACAGAGATCTGCCTGTCTCTGCCTCCTGAGTGCTGAGATTAAAGGCGTGCACCACCACGCCTGGACATTACAGACAGTTAGGAACTGCCATGTGGGTGCTGGGATTTGAACCCAGGTCCTTTGGAAGAGGAGTCAGTGCTCTTAACTGACTCCTCAGCCCCAAACTTGACCTTTTAAAAAGACTTATTTTACTGTTTAGTGTGCATGTGTGTGCCCGGGTCTGTCCTTCTTTGTGTCTGTCTGAACAGTGGCAGTGACTATACAGTGGCATCAGATCCCCAGGCCTGGTGTCCCAGGCTGCCCGCTGTGTGGGAGCTGTCATGTGGGTGCTGGAGCCAGACGCAGATCCTAACTGGTGAGCCATCTCTCCAGTGCCATAGCTGCACCATTGCATTTTAAAATTACTTATTTTATGACCCTTTGTGTCTTAGGCTAGGAGTAACGCTGCTAGTGCTAGTCAGTCTTAGATGAAGTCATAACACCACTTTTGTGAGCTATTTTGTCAGGTGTCTTTCCCAGGTTTTTCAGAGATTAAATTCTGAGAATTCCAGTGGGAATTTTTTCTTTTGCAGGCATAGTGTAAAAATGTAGTTTAAAAAATTAACTGAAGTTGTAATCTGGGACATGTCATAGTTCAAAAAGTATAAGATTTCCGTTTTTTTTTTTTAAATAGTTTAACAGTTACAAATTCTATTGCAAGCATCTGGAGAGGAGAGAGGTTACATTGTAGTATATATAATTTATACTAAATGTGATCCAGTTGCCATATTAACTTCCTAGAGTATACTTGATCAAATCACTACCTTATTCTAAAACCTTCAGTGAATCACCCTTATCTGGTAACACAAAACAAAGTATAACTAAAATATAAGTCTTTTAGTTTTATACAATACTGCTATATTATTTTCCCCTTTAGAATTTTTTTTTAATTTTTTAAATGAACTTACTTTTTTTTTTAAACATTTTATTTATTTTATGTATATGAATGCTCTATCCGCATATACACCTGCATCCAGAAGAGGGCATCAGATCACATTGTGGATGGTTGTGAGCCACCATGTGGTTGCTGGGAATTGAACTCAGGACCTTTGGAAGAGCAGCTAGTGCTCTTAACCACTGAGCCATCTCTCCAGCCCCCAAATGAACTTACTCTTAAACTTAATTTTTATTTGATTTTATAGATAGAGTCCTCATGTAACTTAGACTTGCCTTGAGCTCTTGATGCAGCTGAGGCTGGCCATGAAATCCTGATCTTTCTACCTCCACCTCCCAAGGCACTTTTGAGGGATTGTGCTCTGATCACATTCCTGCCCTGAGGATAAATCTCTGATACCTCTCTATCTCAAGGCTGACCCTATCTATCCCACAAAATTCCTCTTGACCCTTTCTGCAGAACCTTTATCCCAATGTCATGTCATAACTCTGTTCACCTAACAGCCAACTGCCCTGAGGGGGGGAAATCAGCTTCCTTTCTCCTCCAATTCTGGGCTTATTTATTCTTACTTCTTCCACTGTAACAGTAACCAAACTTGCCTCCTTGAATAAAGGAACAAACACACAAGAATGCTTCTCTAGTCCTTTTGATCTAAGCATGTTTTGGAGTTCTCCATTCCTCCTTTGAAACAGCAAATTAAAAAAGGAAAAATAAAAGAAGGAAAGACAAAGATCTGACAAGAGGGCAGTCTGACCTGTTAGTCTCAGGCAGACAGCCAGCCACGAGACAAGTAGGGTACTCGCCAGGTCAGGACATGGTGCTATAATGTGAGCTGGTGTTTGTGTTTAGTGGTGGTGGGGAACGCATGAGATAAAGTCAGTATTATGTTAGATGGTAGGCAGAACCCTTGATGAGGGAGGTTACACATCAAAAGAAAAGAGAAATTAAAGAAGGGAAAGAGGGTTTGGAAAATAGTACTTCTCGCCGGGCGGTGGTGGCGCACGCCTTTAATCCCAGCACTTGGGAGGCAGAGACAGGCGGATCTTTGTGAATTCAAGGCCAGTCTGGTCTACAAAGTGAGTCCAGGACAGCCAGAGATATTCAGAGAAACCCTGTCTCAAAAAAGAAAAAGGAAAATAGTACTTCTCTTCCCCTTTCCTTCCTCTCTAAACATACCCCCAAATATGGGGGGATAAGTGTTATATTGTTATTTTATATGCATGGGTATTTTAGCCTGCATATATGTCTGTGCATCATGTATCTTGTGTCAGTGGAGGCAATAAAAGGACGTTGGTTTCCTTGGAACTGGATTTTACAGATGGTTGATAGCTTCCATAGAGAAGGCCCAATACCAAGCTATTTGTAACTCTATTTACAGCAAAATACACTCTAAGGAAAAGTCTAGTACTAAGGTATTTATAAGTCCATGTCTTGATACCAGTTACCGTTCTCTAATATCTGTTCATAATACTGTGTCATTAATCCATTCTTTCTTCCTTCCACTATGCAGAGATCTCTTGATCTCTACTTTCTACAATATGTTCCTTTAGTGACAGACATCTTGAACTAGTGCTTAAATATTAAATACATTTATTCCTGGGGCTGGTAAGACAACTGTCACCAAAATGTGTGCCCAAGCATGAGGACCTGAGTTCAAACCCTAGAACCCACATTTTAAAAGGCAAGCACTGTAGTGCACACTTGTAATCCTAGTGCTGGGAAGGAAGAGACAGGTGGACCTCTGAGGCTCAGTGACCAGCCAAACTCACTGACCAGTGAGGGACTTGGTGTCCAAAAACAAGATGGGTATTATCTTAGGAATGTCACGCAGGATTGTCATTAGGCCGCCACACAAATGTACACACACACGCACATCATTTTTTTCTGAACACATGCGATTTAATGCTGGAAAATCGGTTTATATATGACTGAAATATCACACTTGAAGGTCACCAATAAACTTTTTTTTTTTTTTTTTTGAGAAAAGGTTTCTCTGTAACAGCTCTTGCTGTTTTGGACTCACTTTGTAGACTAGGCTCCCCATCCCCTTCAACCATTTCTTTATAATAAAAGTTATTTAAATACTTAATTTTTACCAATTTTGCCATCCATAAAATTTAAGGTTTAAAATGCTTATCTGGGCCAAGTATGGTTGCAGTTGTTAAATACTTTAAATAGGAGGTTATATTTAGTTGGATTTAACAGGGAGACTTTAAAAAAATAGATATTTGTCATGGTGTATATTGGTTTTTCATGCTTCAAATTTCTTTTTGGGTGACAGGGCATGCATGTGCCATGCAATGTATGTGGAGGTCAGAGGACAATTTGGGGGACTTTGTTCTTTTACTCAAGTATGTGGCTTCTGGGGTTGAGCTCACATCATGAGGCCTGCTGCTTTTATCTCCACAGTAAGCCATCCTGCTGGACTCCTAACATTTTCTTAAATTTTTTTTTAGGTTTTTCTTTTTTTTTTCGAGACAGGATTTCTCTGAATATCTCTGGCTGTCCTGGACTCGCTTTGTAGACCAGGCTGGCCTCGAACTCACAAAGATCCGCCTGCATCTGCCTCCCAAGTGCTGGGATTAAAGGCGTGCGCCACCACCGCCCGGCCCTTTTTTTAGGTTTTTCAAGACAGAGTTTCTCTGTGTAGCCCTGGCTGTCCTGGACTCACTTTGTAGACCAGGCTGGCCTTGAACTCACAGAGATCCGCCTGCCTCTGCCTCCCAAGTGCTGGGATTAAAGGCGTGCGCCACCATGCCTGGCAAATTTTTTTTCATCATTGAGCCTGAGCATTCTGAGTAGCAACATGCAGTTGTTTGTTGTCATCTCCAAGGATGTTGTTATGAAGAACCACAAAGGGCGCATGATTTAAAAAATCTTATGTCAGCCCCCAGCATGTGAGGAGGCTCTTGGCCCTCATATGACTGCTGAACTGGGGCGGGGGACTGTTATGTAGGGACACTCCACTCCAGAGGAGTGGGATGGAAGAGTTAGGGATAGAGGGTGGGAGGGCGAGGCTGGGAAGGGTCGGAAGAAGACACTATGATGGAGATGTAATGAAGCAATCAATCAATCAATCAATCTTATGTCATGAACTCTGACATATCAGTCTCATGAAAACAAGTCAAAAGGGCCCAGACCTGAGAATCACATATAATATGATATGGATGAAGGGAATCAGTTCATAGTAAAAGGATTTTAAGTCTGACCTCACCTTAGAACTTTTTAAGAATACCAGTGGTCCTGAGCAGTTTTCCTTTTTTTGTCTCAGAATCCTAATCTTTCCACCAATCCTTTAGCAAAAACCAGTGAATGATGTCTCAGTTATTGTTTTTCATTGTGCCAGGTATCTGAGAGGCAACTTAAAAAGTGGAAACTATTTCAGCTTACTCTTTCAGAGGTTCTCTAACTTCATTGTGTGGACCTATGGGAAGGCAGAATAGCTTGAGTAAAAGGCATGGTAGTGCTTTACTGCTTGCCCCAGCAGAGAAATGAAGAGAGAGAAAGAGACATCTTTTGAAGACCTATTCCCAGTGAACAAACTACTTCTTTCAGCTAGGCCCATCTCCTGAAGTTTCTACTACCTCCCCAAATAGCAACATATGCTGAGGATCAAGCCTTCAACACATTAGCCTATGGAGGATGTTTTCCATCCCATGGAAGGGCACAGACAAGTGTTTAGATAACTGTGAATGAGCAAGAAGAAATATAGTCTACATGTGCAGTATATGTGTAAATTAACTTTTGCATTTCAGAAGTTAATTGTATTATTCTTTTTTATTTGTCTTTAGCTTTAATTGCCTAAAGGAATTTTCTTGAGCTATATCTTATAATACTGTAAAATATAAATCATGTGTCAGTATTGTGTTTTGAACAGTTGAACATTTTGATAGTATTAATATTGACAGAAATGTATTTTAGTTTTTTGGTTTGGTTTGTTTTGGTTTTTGGAGACAGGGTTTCTCTGTGTAACAGCCCTGGCTGTCCTGGATTCACTTTGTAGACCAGGTTGGCCTTGAACTTACTGAGATCTGCCTGCCTCTGCCTCCTGAGTGCTGGGATTAAAGGCATGCGCCACCATGCCCGGCTTTAGTTATGTTTTTAACCATTTATAATGATTTTGTGGGTTTTTTTTTAAGATTTTATTTATTATGTATACAGTGTTCTGTCTACAGGTATGCCTGCAGGCCAGAAGAGGGCAGCAGACCCCATGTGGATGGTTGTGAGCCAACCATGTAGTTGCTGGGAATTGAACTCAGGACCTCTGGAAGAGCAGTCACTCTTAACCTCTGAGCCATCTCTCCAGCCTGATTTTCTGCTTATTTTGACTCATTTTTAAATACCATATTTCTGCTGTTTGCCTTTACCTCACTATGTGTAACCCTGGTTGGCTTTGAACTCAGAGATCCATCAGCCTCTGTCTCGCTGTTTTGAGTGTTGGCATTATAGGGATGGATTACTATGCATGGCCTGTTTACCTCTTAGCGTGAAATATATTCATCTATTTCATTTGTCCTCTGATAGTCATTTTATTTCTTCTTCTTTTCTCCCTCCTTTTTTCATTAAAGGCTTCTAGAACTTTGTAACTTTAATTCTTTGTGACATAAAAAGAATCCCAGAAGTATTATACCTTTTAGTTTATTGATGCTTAAAGCTTATGCCTAGCTTTGGGACATTTGTTCTCTCTTCCTCATGGATAAAATATAAAATTATATCTACTAACTCTCCCCTCATGTCATATGGGCAGTTCTTTTTAGAATTTTTTTTTTTTTTTTGGTTTTTCGAGACAGGGTTTCTCTGTATAACAGCTCTGGCTGTCCTAGACTCACATTGTAGACCAGGCTGGCCTCGAACTCACAGAGATCCGCCTACCTCTGCCTCCCAAGTGCTGGGATTAAAGGCGTGCGCCACCAACGCAATGATTTTATTTATTAGGTATACAGTGTTCTGTCTGCAGGTATACCTGAAGGCCAGAAGAGGGCACCAGATCTCATTGTGGATGGTTGTAAACCACCATGTGGTTGCTGGGAATTGAACTCAGGACCTCTCTGGAAGAGCAGTCAGTGTTCTTAACCTCTCAGCCATCTTTTCAGCCCGTATGGGCAGTTCTTATAACCTTGCTCATTGTTCCCATCCATTTTTTAAAAAGTATCCATATATCTCAAACATGAAGTCTCCTTCCATAAACATGACACTCACTTCACATCAGTGGGTTAGTGTGGTGGTAAGGCTAGCCCTGTGGGGGACATAGATAGACTGTGTGGTTGGGACTTTGTCCACCCTTACTCCTTACTCTAGGCATAATCTATTGTGACTTTATTCCACACCTTGTTTAGAAGTAGCAGAACTAGAGGCTGGAGAGATGGCTCAGCAGTTAAGAGCACTGACTGCTCTTCCAGAGGTCCTGAGTTCAATTCCCAGCAACCACATGGTGGCTCACAACCATCCACAATGGTTATGCTCTCTTCTGGCTGCAGGTGTGCATGCAGATAGAACACTGTATTCATAATAAATCTTAAAAAAAAAGAAGTAGCATAACTAGTGTTTGGATTTGTGTCATTATCTCCTGAGTTACAAGCTTAGGAATATATTAGCTATCATGTTTATCACCTGTGCAGATGACGCTTCCCTTCCAGCTCTTTTAAAGGTTAGCTCTCTATTCCAACTATCATTTTGTGGTCTCCTAGCTGTACTCTCCCTGCCACTAGTGACCTTGCCATCTTTTTCTGTGTTTCTTCAAATGCCCTTTCTCATTTCTTTCAATGATATTTTTCCTTTTTAGGGGTGGTGTGGGATGGGGAATTGTGACAAAATCTTAATATGTAGCCCAAGCTGGTCTTGAACTCAGTTATAGCCCAGGCTGCTCTCATTCTCAAACTGATCATTCTGCCACATTTCCTAAATGCTGGAATTATAAGCATGTACCATAAAGCACTGCTTGATATTTTCATTTCTAAATCTCATAGTTGTTTCAACACCCATGATGTTTTTACTTAATTACCATACCATGTATGTTTTGTTTCTATGTATGTTTTTCTTCTGTATCATGACTACTAGTGTCTTTCTGTTTCTGTTGGGATTGTGGTTTAATTCTCTATAAGGCTTCCCAGTACTGCCAGATCAGTCTTCCTCAAGTATAACCCCAGTTATACTTGGTGTGCTCTAAGTCTCTTCTGCTTGTCTCCTTTGCCCCCCCCGCCCTTTATGTAGCCCAGGCTGTCTTTGAATGCACAGTCGACCTATTTAAGCCTCCTGAGTACTGAGATAATTGTATACGGCTATCCTTTGCTAGTTCCATCATTCTCTTGACCCAAGACTTTTGTTGCACTATACAGTCAAAGGTTCCACATTATTCCTATAGATGTATTTCCTTTCCTTTCTTTCGTTCTCTTTCATTAGTTTATTATTTATTTAGACAAGGTCTCTTTATGTAGTGCTGCCTAGTTGGGAAGGCTTTATGTAGACTAGGCTGGCCTCAGTCTTACAGCCTGCCTGCCTCTGCTTCTCTCCCAAGTGCTAGGAGCTGTGCTTGGCCCTCCTGTTGTTTTCTAAGTTTACTCTGAATTATAACTAAGCCATGTTATGCACTTTGCAAGTTAGAATCTTTCATTATTGCTAGCTCTTCTTAAATTTCACCTATTTATTTTTGAGACAACAACTCAAAAATAAATTTGAGTCAAGGCTGAACTGGAACTCACTGTGTAGCCTAGGTTGACCTTGAGTTTGTCATGGTCCTGCCTTAGTCTCCCTGCTATTGGGGTTATAGGCATGAGGCACCACCCCCAGTTTATTATTGCCTCCTGTTCCTTCTTCCTTGGCAGGAAAGATAGACGTCTCTTATAGCCATAGCACAAGTTTTTTTTTTTGTTGTTGTTTTTTTTTTAATTTTTGAGAGGTTTTGCAAGATTGGCCTTGAATTTGCTCTGAGCTGTGGTTGGCCTTGAACTCTTGATCTTTCTGCTTCTCAGGTGCTGGGATTGCAGGCACATGCCACCATATGTGGCTCCCAGCATAGGGCTTTGTTCATAGGTTGAATACATTTTCTGTCTCAAGCTTATGAGGAAGCACATTCAGATTAACTGTTGTATTTTTGCTGTTATAGACTTGATCGTCTTTTTATCTTACTGGATACTGGTACTACTCCAGTTACAAGAAAAGCTGCTGCACAGCAACTTGGAGAAGTGGTGAAGCTTCATCCTCATGAACTAAATAATTTGTTATCTAAGGTAAGAACTCAGTGTTCTCTTAATATAATTCAAGTGTGAAGACTTGTCCATGGACAGAGAAACAACTGGAAAGGTAAAAATCATCCTAAGTGACCTCGTGGTCTATGAATTACATTAAGTATCTTTAGTTCTCCAAATATTTCAAAGTTGCTATTTGTTTGAAGGATTTAAAGTAACAGAG
>CAJQZJ010009141.1:4255476-4284140 GCA_907164525.1 Lophiomys imhausi
TGTGTGTGTGTGTGTGTGTGTGTGTGTGTGTGTGTGTGTGTGTGTGTGTGTACCAGACTTGTTCTTCAGGAGCCATAATCCGTGTTAGGATTTTTTTTTTTTTTTTTAGTTTTTCCAGACAGGGTTTCTCTGTGTAGCCCTGACTGTCCTGGATTCACTTTGTAGAGCAGGCTGGCCCTGAACTCACAGTAATTTGCCTGCCTCTGCCTCCCGAGTGCTGGGATTAAAGGTGTGCACCACTACGCCCGGCTCCATGTTAGGATTTTTTGAGACAGAATCTCATAGGCTTGGAGATCACTGAATAGGGAAACCTAGGTTGACTGGTCACCTAAGCCCCAGGAATCTGCTTCTTCCTGTCTTCCAATGCTGGGATTACAAATGCTGGCCACCATTCCTGGTTTATTACTTGGGTTCTAGGGATTATTGAATTTAGGTCTTTATGTTTGCCCGGCTAGCAGCTTACTTATTCCTAAATGGGCTATCTTGCCAGCCCAAATTTGCTTTTCAGTGTGTTAGTGATGTTATTTGTAAAATGCCTTTAAATATTTTACTGTTTTGTATTTCCCCTTTTTAAGATGGAAGTGAGGGCAAGAGAAATGGCTCAGTGGGTAAAGGAGCATGCTGCCAAACCTGGTAACCTGAGTTCAATTCCTGGAACCCAGATAGTAGAAAGAGAACCAATTTGTGCATATTGTCCTCTGACCTCCACACTTGCTCACACACATGATAAGTGTTATATAAAAAAAATAGTACTATTTTCTGTGAATAATCAAATTTTATGAGTATAATAATTCTAAAATGTTTTATATGTATTTGAAGGACCCCATGTTATAAATTAATAACAAATTAATATTTTTCTGCTTACTTGGAGCAAACTTGTTTTGATATGTAATTATTTTATTTTATAATTTTAAGGTATTAATATATTTAAGGAGTGCAAATTGGGATACCCGGATTGCGGCAGGACAAGCTATTGAAGCTATAGTGAAAAACGTGCCCGAGTGGAATCCAGTGCCCAGAACCAAACAAGGTGCCTGTAAAGTGGAAAAGTAGTTTGAAATATAAAAACATAGCTGTAGATTTAACTACAACATGAAGTATGTGGTTTAATAATTTCAATTTTGATTTAAAGCCTTAATTTTAATGTTTTCTGGCTCAGTTTTGCTGGGAAAGAATAAAATGGGTTTTGCTGCTAAACTTTTGAAAACTACTATTTTCTAAAATGATTTAATGCTATAGTGTACTAAATTTATTACTTCCCTTCAAGGAATGAATATTTCTGAAACAATTCATTTTTCATTGTTGTTCGGGAGATCATATAGTGTGGGTCTAAGCTTTAGCATAATTTATGTATGGGTACTTGGCAAGTTAATTCTTTAGTCATATTTTCTCTCAGTGTAGGGGTTTTGTCTTCTTATTTGTTCTTTTCTGTGGTGTTGAGGATTGAACCCACAGCCTTATGGGTGACAGGCAAACATTCTATCACTGAGCTGTGCTGCCATCCCAAATTAATGTTTGTTGTTGCTGTTCTCTTTGAATGTTGTATAGAGATAAAATATTTTATGTATTTTATGATTGCCTATACTGATATTTTAAAGCAAAACCATATGCCTTTTAAAAAGCTATAAGACATACATTTTAATTAAGTGAACTTTTATTATGTATTATATAAATTTTGTGTTTTAGAATCTGGCAACACAGAATAAGTTAAGTAGTAGTATGAGTTCTATCAAAGGTTAGAATTACAAATTTAGTTTTCAGGCATTATGAGGTTTTGTTGTTTTTTTTTTGTTTGTTTGTTTATTCTACCATTGTGCAATATTTCATAAAATATAATAATTGTTCTCTAAGTGAGAATTCAGTAAGGAGCAACTAGATTCATTTTTAGTCTTTTAGCATAAATCTTTTTTTTGTTTTGTTTTGTTTTGTTTTTCGAGACAAGGTTTCTCTGTGTAGCCCTGGCTGTCCTGGATTCACTTTGTAGACCAGGCTGGCCTGGAACTCGCAAAGATCCGCCTGCCTCTGCCTCCCAAATGGTGGGATTAAAGGTGTGCGCCACCACTGCCCGGCTTAGCATAAATCTTATCTTAGAATTCTTTGCTTTTATTTTCTGATGAGTTATTTTGAGTTTTTGTGTTAATTTGCCTTTTATCAAATATAAACCCAGAACATTCTCATTTCCAGCTTATCCCCAATTATCTTGGTGGATAGACACAATGTAGCTCAGTTTATTGAACTAGTTATATTAGTATTAAAATTTATAGTGAAACTACTTATTACTAGAAAACATTCATGAGGTTTTATTTTTTTTTTTCATTAAGCAGTTATACTTTGTACTGAATGACTACAAATGCCGGATTAGCTGTTGTGTTAGTAAGCAGCTATAGTTTAACATGTATAGCCGACCTTTTTTGGGAAGAATGTAGATTTTGAAGATTCTTGGGTTTCAAGTGGATGTGTAGGGTTGGAGAGATGGCTCAGCAGTTACTCCTCCAGAGGTCCTGAGGTCAGTTCCCAGGAATCACACATGGTGGCTCACAACTATCTGCACTGGAATCAGATTCTCTCTTCTGGTGTTCATGAAAACAGAGCACTCACATACATAAAATAAATAAATCTTCAAATGGATGTACAATTTCAATAGCTTGTCATGAGGTTACAAGTATGGAAAGCAAGTCTTATTAAATGAGTAGTTGTTTATACCTGGCTATTCCTCAGACATAGGGAGAGGCAATGTTTTTTACTTATGAATACATTTCATGCATATTTGTTTTCTGATTTAGCAGTACAATAAACACATGCTGTAACTCTGGAGGTCTTCAACCCTTAAACAGTTAATTAAACTAATATTTAACATACAAGTCAATATGGGGATGCATTTCTTTATATAACATGCTTTCATGATTGAAAATACATATATACCCACTTACCATTCTGATGGGTTGTAGAAAGGGAGTCTCCAAGTTAATAATTGATTTACAGATAACTAAGGACTGGTTGTAGATATATCACACTAGTTTTTTTTATTTGCTTTTAAAAAATATTAGCCAATACATATTATGTTCTTTCATCATGCATTTTTGACTGTATGCTCAGATAATATTTTTAAACTTAATTTAGAACCAGCAGAGAATTCTATGGAAGATTCATCTACTACAGATCGATTAAATTTTGACAGATTTGACATATGCAGATTGTTACAGCATGGGGCATCACTTTTGGGGTCTGCTGGTGCAGAATTTGAAGTCCAAGATGAAAAATCAGGTTAGTAATAGTCCTGGAGAGTTCTGAAATTTTGTTTTCGAACTAATTTATAATTTGGTGTGCTGTTTAATATATAAGGAACCATCAAATGCAAATTGACTGAAGTTTTTGTATGTGAGGAGTTATGGATAACAAAGTAACCAACAGTGCCTGTTGTAAATTCGGTGTGTAGAACCAGTCAGTACAGGCTGTGGCAGTGTTTTTACAATTCTAGGCTTGGAAGGTTATTTTGTTGTTGTAATATCTTATGATCTGAGTAGTGTTAGAACTTGTGCTTATGTCCAAAGTAAGAAATTGAAATTAAAATTAAACCTTGGCTAGTTAACTTTTCAAGTTTACAGAATAGGTAATTAAATACCATGAATGCAGTGGCTCAGATCTCAGAGTACTAACTTCTTTGGAGGCTGAAACAGGATCACTTAAGTCCAGTCACCTTGGGATTAGTCTGCAGCAAAAACCAGAAGGGTGATTACAGAAACACATTTATTTTTCTATTCAAGATTGCAGCCTTGAGTAGAAAACACTCTGATGTTTTTAATGGATTTTTGTAAATAAATAGGTTGTCTCTTAATTTAAAAAAGGGGGCAGGGTGGGGTGGTGGTGGCACATGCCTTTAATTCCAGCACTCAGGAGGCAGAGGCAGGTGGATCTCTGTGAGTTTAAGACCAACCTGGTCTACAGAGTGAGTTCCAGGACAGTCAGGGCTACACAGAGAAAACCTGTCTTGAAACAAAAACAAAACAAAAAAAACCCAAAAACAAGCAAAATATTTACTCTTTAGTCCCAGCCCTCAGGACAAAGAGGCAGGTAGATAGATCTCTGAGCTCAATGCCAGCCTGGTTTACAGAGCCAGTTCCAGGACAGCCAAGGCTGTACAGAGAAACCCTGTCTTGATAAACAAAACAAACACAATTTATTTATTTAGAGACAGGATCTTACTATGTAGCCCTAGCTGGCCTGGAACTGGAAGATCTGGATCCCTTCTGGACTCTGGGATTAAAAGTTTATGCTGCTATGCCTTACTTATTAATTTTAAAAGTATATATTTCATTTTATATGTGTGTGGGTGTTTTGCCTGTACACAACGTGTGACTGGTGCCGAACTGGATTTACAACTAGTAATGAGCTGCTATGTAGGTGCTAAGAATCAAATGTAGATCCTCTGGAAGACCAGCCAGAGCTTTTAACCCTAAAGCCATTTCTCCAACCCCCCCCTTAGTTTTTATTTTTGAAATAACACCTTTTAGTATAATTCTATTTTACTGTTCATTGAAGGATTAGATATTTTGCTTGAGACATTTTAAAACTTACCTACTTTAATTTCCTTATCTTTGTTGTTTGGACTACACCATCTCCAAACATATGCTTTTGGAATAAGCATTTATTTGTTGATCCTTCTCTGTCAAATAGTATCTAGATTTTGGTACTGTAGCCTGCCAAGATCCTTCAGAGAAGATATAAGATATAATATAAATATAAAACAAGACTAATTTCCTTAGTTATAAATCATATTGTTTCATATGTACTTGTAGGCAATAATAGAATCTCAGTGAAACTTTAAAATGTTTTGCTAATTAGGACACTGTTTTCTAATACTTACAGGCAACATTTTCAGGCTGTTCAAATTACTGAGTATGGTTTATTCAATCAGGCAGAAGAGGCCTTAGTCTTTCTCTCCTTGTCTACTCCCTCCTCTTCCTCCCCCCCTCTCTCTCCCAACTTCCCTTTCATCATATTCATCTTCATCATCACAAGGTCTCACTTTGTATCCTGATCATCCTGTCTTAGCCTCTCAAGTAGCTAGGATCACAACTGTGACACCATACCTGACAATAGGTGTTTTAACATCATTATTGTTGCTATAATTGTTGTCTGCCTGCCTGTCTGCCTGTTTCCCTGTCTTTCTGTCTTTTTGTCTGTCCTTCCTTCCTTCCCTCCTTCCCTCCCTCCCTCTCTCTTTCTTAGATTATGTCTCACTGGTCAGCCCTAGTAGACCTAGTTGACCTACCTCTGCCTCCTGAATGCCACTCTGGCTGTCTCTCGTTTTGTTTTTGGTGTTTGTTTGTTTTGTTTTGAAACAAGGTCTCATCGTATAGCTCTGGTTGTCCCAGAACTTATTGTTCCAGGACAGTAGACCAGGCTGGCCTCAAACTTACAGAGAACCACCTGCTTCCTGAGTGAGTGCTGGGATTAAAGGGATACACCACCATTCCTAGCTCTAGTTTTGTTATTTGAGACAGTCTTACTATTATTCCAGCCTGGCCTCAAACTCAACTATGTAGCCCTGGTTGGCCTCAACTGTGTTGTAACCTAGACTGGCTCTCTACTGCTGCCTCAACTTTCTGAATGCTGGAATTACAGTCATGTAGTACCACTTGAAATTACCTAAGCAAATGTCTGACAATGTATTTTTAATAATTTTTTTTTAAATTGTAGTGGGAGTC
This sequence comes from Lophiomys imhausi, assembly GCA_907164525.1. NCBI lineage: Eukaryota > Metazoa > Chordata > Mammalia > Rodentia > Muridae > Lophiomys > Lophiomys imhausi. The sequence goes on from CAJQZJ010009141.1 coordinate 4,261,185, forward strand.
TGATCTGCACACAGTAAAAACTTTCTTTCCCTTTTTAAATTTCTTTTGTTTTGCAAGACAGGGTTTCTCTGTGTGTAGTCCTGGCTGTTCTGGAACTCACTCTGTAGACCAGGCTGGCCTTGAACTCAGACAGAGATCCATCTGCCTCTGCCTCCGGAGTGCTGAGATTAAAGCATTCACTTCCACCACCTGGCTAGTAAAAACTTTCTTAACTGATTTGGAGGGAATGTATTTCTTTTCTGTTTACAGGTGAAGTGGATCCTAAAGAGAGGATAGCACGTCAACGGAAATTATTACAGAAGAAACTTGGACTTAATATGGGAGAAGCAATTGGAATGAGTACTGAAGAACTCTTCAACGATGAAGATTTGGATTATACCCCAACTTCAACAGCCCTTGTAAATAAACAATCTGTAGGTAAAACATTGAGTTGTTTGATTGCAAGTAACAACACAAAGGATTTGCTTCATTTGTTATGCAATTGTACTTAATTCTATTCCTTGCTGTTTAGTGCTATTCTAATTCTATATCTTAAGCTGAGAATCTGGCATATTGTACAGATAGAAATTCATCCTATCTCCTACATGTCAGACTGTTAGATAAAAGTTGTGGTAAACTTTGCAGGTGCCACTCATATTGAAAGATCCAAGTTGCTTAGAGGGAGGATAAAAGTAATTCTTTGGGAGAGTGAGAAAAGGACTATCATAGTTATGAAGATAATAGAAATGTTTAGACCTATGATTGATAGTTCTAAAAGAGAAAATAGAATACAAGAATAAAAATGTAATATGATAATTGAATGAACAAATCTAGCATGGTATAAGAGTCAATAGATGGCTATAAGCTACAATTTGAGTTCTGGGAACTAAATTCAGATGCTCTGCAAGAATACCAATCATTTTTATCTATCTGCTGAACCATCATCTCTCCAGTCCCCCAAAGCAGTAATTTACCAATAATTAAGGGACACAAACTTTTTTTTTTTTTTTAAAGATTTATTTATTATGTATACAGTGTTCTGTCTGCAGGTATATCTGCAGGCCAGAAGAGGGCACCAGATTTCATTATGGATGTTTGTGAGCCACCATGTGGTTGCTGGGAATTGAACTCATGACCTCTGGAAGAGCAGCCAGTGCTCTTAACCGCTGAGCCATCTCTCCAGCCCGGGACACAAACTTTTGTATTCCTATAGGCAATCTATGTAGAATTACTTGTGTATCTTCTGAAGTTTCTACATGGGTGCTGGGGGCTTCAAACTCAGCTTGCTCAATAACTACTTTATTAACTGAGCCACCTCCCCCCTGAAATTTCTGTATACTGAAGTATTGTGTGTGTCCATTTAAGCTACATTGACCTTTCTCCACTTAATATAGATTAGTACAACAGTATATGTAGATTAAACATATTTGTGTAGTATATATGTGTTTGCATGTGCATGAGTGCTTCCAAGTGTATTTGCTTATCATGCAGTTTGTTTGTTCTGGGTTTTTTTTTTGTTATTGTTGTTCCTGTTTTTGTTGTTGGTTTTTGGTTTTTCAAGACAGGGTTTCTCTGTGTAACAGCTCTGGCTATCCTGGACTTGCTTTGTAGACCAGTCTGGCCTGGAACTCACAGAGATCCACCTGCCTCTGCTTACCGAGTGCTGAGATTAAAGGCTTGCGCTACCTCACCCAGCTTATCACGAAGTTTATAGTGTCTAATGAATAGAAAAAGATCAAAACAAACAGGAAGTGGCTAAGAGGAAAGGATCATGTGACTAAGTTGATAGAATACTGGACCAGTCAGTCACAGTTCTCTTTCTTTTCTCTATTTCTTCTTCCTCATGATAAGCATCAGTTTTTTATTGAGAATTTTATTTTCATAAATTTATGATATTGTCATTCTTTTGAAATTTCAGCTCTTCAGAAACCTTGTTAGGACTATTATTGTATCACTTATAGTACAGAAAAGTTATATAACAAGATTTATTTGGGAATTAGACAATTAAATAATTTTCTTTAAAAGTTTAATTATTTTTTTTGACAGGGTCTCTTTATGTAGTCCTGGCTGTCCTAAAACTCACAGATATTTTTCTGTCTCTTCTGGGATTAAAGGCTTACCATTTTTGGTTTTGAGACAAGGCCTTCGTAGATAGCCCTGGATTTCTCATCCTTTTCTTGCCTTCCAAGTGGTAGAATTTTAACTGTTCCTTGAGAGTAAAATCATGATGCATAATAGTGTAATATAAAAAATAATGTTTAATCTCTGTATTAAAATTTATATACATTTCTCTCCTAAGATTAAACTGATTGTTTTACTCTGTTAGATGCTCGAGGCAGCTGAATTGATTGATTCAGAATTCCGAGCAGGAATGAGTAGTAGACAGAAGAACAAAGCTAAAAGAATGGCCAAGTTATTTGCAAAACAGAGATCCCGGGATGCAGTGGAAACGAACGACAAGAGGTAATCTTTCTGCTTCTTCTCTTGAAACAGTGTTTGTGCTGGTGACAGGGAAGCATTTGAGGACTTTTTTTGTTCGGCTGAGTGATACTGTTTGAATTCTTTTACTCAGGACAGAGTATTTACTGTTACTGGGGAATGAGATTGTTTCTCCAGAAAAATCTATACGAGTAGAATTTTTTGTTTTTATTTTTATTATTTTTTCCTTAGTGATTTTCAGCCTCACATGAAGTCTGAAGATACACAAGGGGAAAGCGTTCCAGTCATGGAATGTAAATGCCTTCACTGTGGGATATTCAGGACGGCTGAAGTGCATGAATGGAGAACATTAGAGAATGAATTCAGAGAGGTGGTCTAAGGATCACCAGTCAAAACAATGCACTTGTTAAGTGAAAAGGGCTGTCGGTATTGTCCCTTTTCTTTATTAAAGCTGTGCTAACATAGGATGATAGTCCAGTCTTGCTGCTTTAATCTTTTTGTAGAAAAGAATTCTGAAGTGAGTCATTGTCTTCAGATTCTTTTTTGTTTGTTTTGTTTTTTGACACAAGGTTTCTCTGTGTAGCCCTGGCTACCCTGGAACTTTCTCTGTAGACCAGGCTGTCCTTGAACTGACAGATTTCTGGGTTCCTCTGCTTCCTGAGTGCTGGGATTAAAGGCATGTGCTACCACACCTGGCTGTCTTCAGATTCTTAGTAAATAAAAGTGTTATCTGTCTTCAAAGAGTAGCCAGTTCAAACATCTTTCAGATCAATCTCTGAAGTGTGTGTTAAATTAAAGATTCTTGAGCCCCTCATCTATTAAATCAGACTCTAATGGTATTCAAGAAATGTTTGAGTGATGAATTAATAAATATTGCAACATCTATAAAATTATGTATCGTTGTAGATGATAGTACATCTGTTCTTTAAATTCAGATAAAGCTAAAAAGTGTTTGCAGTGTTTAAGAGTTAAAGAGTGAGTTCTAGGACAACCAGGGCTACATAGAGAAACCCATCTCAAAAAAACCAAAAAACAAAAAATTAAAGCACATAGTGGGATGGTGGTGGCCCATGCCTTTAGTCCCAGCACTCAGGAGGCAGAGGCAGACAGGTTTCTTGAGTTTGAGGCCAGCCTGGTCTACATACAGAGTGAGGACAGCCAGGCTACACAGAGAAACTGTATTGAAAAACATACAAAAAGTTACTATTAGTTTTTATTCATACATTTACTTGAAATGTCATATTTTTACATTCAAATGTTAGACCTTTTCAGAGTTCATTAATTATCTATCTCAAAACCTTACTGTATACCTCCTATCTGCTAACTATCAGTTTAGGCCCAGAAGGTTCAGTAGTGAATACAATAGATCAGAAAATACAAATATAAAAGAATTCCTGCCTTTGCTTATATTCTAAAGAGAAGAACACTGTGGATGTACATGCATGTATGATGCATTATAGTAATGAAGAAGACATAATAAGGAAGGTGTCTTGTCTCCTGTTCTATTGCTGCTAAGAGACAAGGCAACTCTTACAAGAGAAAGCTTTTAGCTGGAGGCTTGCTTACAGTTTCAGAGGTAGTTTCCATTATTATGGTAGGTAGTATGGTGTGTATGGTACTGGAGCAGGAGAGATCCATCCTGATCTACAGGCTAAGAGAGTAAGAGAAAGAGAGACTGGACCTGGCATGGGCTTTTGAAACTTCAAACTCCACCTGCCAGTGACACACTTCCTCCAGCAAGGCCACACCTCCAAATTCTTCTCAAATGGTACCCTTTACTGGTGACTATTCAAGTATATGATCTATGGGGATCATTCTCAAACACCACAGAAGGGGAATGTGAAACATGGGTTTAGAGTTTGAATTTTTTGATTGGATGGTCTAGGAGATCTTCACATAGGTTAGAATAAACATCTGAAAGAAGGGTGATGGCTTTTACTGCCTAGGAAAAGGCATTCCAAATGTAGTAATAACAGCAAATATCTGGAAGTGCAAGTATGCAAGTTTAAAAATGCGAGGTGACTCACCACTACAGCCCTATAAGAGAGAATTAAGAAAATAAGGGGTGTATGTGAAAGAGTCTTGATTCTTTCATGATCTTATAGAACAAGAACAGTTAGCCAACTTAATCACACTATTAAGATGCAGAGATTGAGTACTGGGTGTCCTGGTGCACACCTTTAATCCTAGCATTGGGAGGCAGAGGCAAACATATCTCTGTGAGTTTGAGGCTAGCCTGGTCTGAAGGGCTAGTTTCAGTACTGTCAAGGCTATGCAGAGAAACCCTGTCTTGAAAAACAAACAAGTAGAGAGAGGGAGAGATTTAAAGAAAGTAAGACTATATATTTTTTTTTTTTAAAGATAACCTTATTTTTTTTTAAAGATTTATTTATTATGTATACAGTGTTCTGTCTGCAGGTATATCTGCAGGCCAGAAGAGGGCACCAGATTTCATTATGGATGGTTGTGAGCCACCATGTGGTTGCTGGGAATTGAACTCATGACCTCTGGAAGAGCAGCCAGTGCTCTTAACCGCTGAGCCATCTCTCCAGCCCGTAAGACTATATTTTAAACTGCATTACTTTTTCAGTTTGTTTTTTGTTTTGTTTTGATTTTGGCTTTTTGAGATAGGGTTTCTCTGTATAGCTCTGGCTATCTTGGAACTCACTTTGTAGACCAGTTGTCCTCAAACTCAGAGATCCGCCTGCCTCTGCCACCTGGGTGCTGGGATTAAAGGTGGGTGCCATCACTCCCGGCTTTTTTCAATTCTTTTAATGATCTATAAGGGTAGTTGTTTTATTCATTTGTTGCTAGGTTGACCTTGAACTCATGATGTTCTTGCCTCATCTTGGTGCTGGGATAAAAGATGTGTGTCACTACACCTAGATTACTTGTCTTTTCCTTTATAATATTTCTTTTTAAGCTGGCCTTTGCATTTTTTTCAACTTATAAGGGAGTACTTTTTTCAAATTTTCTGTATAATTTTTATCAGTGGTCAGTTTCTGTATATTTTTTATTTTTGTTTTTTTTTTATAGGGTATCTTATTTTAATCATTACTTTCAGCAATTAAGAATATATTGTAGCTGGGCATGGTTGCACACGCCTTTAATCCCAGCACTTGGGAGGCAGAGGCAGGCAGATCTCTGTGAATTCAAGGCCAGCCTGGTCTACAGAGTCTAGGACATCCAGGGATACACAGAGAAACTCTCAAAAAAACAAAAAAGAAAAGAATACATTGTATTACTTTGACATATTAGTTTTCTCCTGGTTGGAAAAGCTTAAAAACGTTAATGTCATATTTGGCTAGTTGTTTGATTAAAAGAAAGGGAACAGGTTTTAGAGATGAAGTAACATCACAGTTGAGATTCAATTTGAAAAAAATTCACCAACTCGGAGAATAGAGGGCTAATGAGTTCATTTTAGTTGACATAAGATTGTTAAGTAAGCTACATCAGGAAGTTAATGCATCCATTCAGGTGATGGACTTTCTGACATGAATTTGTGGAGCATTCGTATTCTCCTTCATTTACTCTAAAATTAGTAACTTTTTTTTTTTCTTAGCAATGACAGCACTGATGGAGAGCCAGAAGAAAAGAGACGGAAAATAGCAAATGTTGTTATTAATCAGACTGCAAATGATTCCAAAGTCTTGATTGATAATGTTCCTGAAAGTTCTTCCTTACTTGAAGAGGTATATTGAAATTGTTTGTAACTTTTTGTTTTCAATTTTAGCTTTATTATTATTATTATTTTTTAAATACATATGGATGTTTTGCTGCATGTGTGTCTGTGCACCAATTGCATGACTGTTGTCTGTGGAGACCAGAAGAGAGTGTCCGCAAACCTCTCGAGCTGGAGTCACAGTTAGTTGTGAGCTGTCATGTGGTGCTGGGAGTTGAATCTGGGTTCTCTGGAAAAACAACCAGTGTTCTTAACCACTGAGCCACCTCTCCAAGCCTTGTTTATAACTTTCTTAAATGTGTACATTGAGAATATTGTATAATTTGTCAACCAAGAGAAATTTTATTAGTAAACATCTTAAACTTCTTTGTAAAACTTTTATCTTAAAAATGAAGTCTTGTTACTATTGCTAAGGCTATAGGTAAACACACCTTCTTGAATTTAAGTTGTTAAATTGTTAAACCTAAAACTGATTAAATCTTTCTTCTTTAGACAAATGAATGGCCCTTGGAAAGCTTTTGTGAAGAACTTTGCAATGACCTTTTTAATCCCTCTTGGGAGGTAAGGCATCTTCCTCTCTGCCAAGGATAGTAAACTTGTTAGGATTCCTATTTTTTCTCAGGTCTCTTAGGACATAGGCCATATTGTATATTTTTTATTCTCTCTGTCTGTCTGTCTAGTGGTAAGTTTGAGACAGGGTCTCATCATGGACTATCCTGGAACTCACTGTATAGACCAGGCTGGTCTTAAAGTCACAGAGATTCCTTTGCCTTTGCCTCCTGGGTGCTGGGAATAAAGGTGTGTGCCACCACACCAGCTCTGACTTCTAAGTAGAAACTTTTAGATTTTTGTTTAAACCTTTCTTATCCTTTAAATTATATTCTGAAGCATTGTTCATTTCTTTTTATTCTTTTGGCTATCATAAAGACTTGTATTTTTCCTCAGAGATAGTAAAAAATAAATCATTCTTTTTCATTGAAAATGGACGGCTTTGGGGGAATAGGAAGGCAGTCTCATTGTAGTCTACATTTGCCTTGAATTTGTGGTATTCCTGTCTCAACTTCCTGTGTTCTGGGATTACAAATGTTCACCACTGTATATAGGTATATATCATGCCTAAAACAGGCAGTTTTGATTTACCAAGAAAGTAATTTCAGGGCCTAGGTGTATAGAAGCATGTGTTTTATCATACACAAGGCCCTCGGCTCAAACTTCAAGATTATTAAAAAAAAAAAAAAAAAAGTTCAGGTGGTATGGCAGTACAGGGCAGTATTTTTCAACCAGTTTCAGAAGTAATTTAAGCCTCCAAAGTATTTCTTCAAAAAAATTTCAGCCGGGCGGTGGTGGCGCACGCCTTTAATCCCAGTACTTGGGAGGCAGAGGCAGGCGGATCTTTGTGAGTTCGAGGCCAGCCTGGTCTACAAAGTGAGTCCAGGACAGCCAAGCATACACAGAGAAACCCTGTCTCGAAAAACCAAAAAAAAAAAAAAAAAATTTTTCAAGCCTGCCCTAGTATGTGGAAAAGATAAAAATGAAGCCTCTGGTCAAGTTATTGGTTGTTTATTTCAGATCTTTAGTTGGCCCTTGAATTAAACAAACAAACAAAACAAACCTACTTTGGGGCTGTGGGATACAGCTTATTGGTATAGCACTTGCTTGGCATGCATGAGATTCTTTCTGCTTGGATGTGATCCAAAGAAAAAGAGAGGAAAGGAAAAAGGAGGGAACTCCTGCTTTTAAAATTAAGTTAAGTCTTAGCTCAGATACCATTTTAAATAAATGAGTATAGTGTTGATGGCTTTTTTTCCCCTTTAGATAGCGTGTAAGAAAGTGTCCTCTTCCCAGCACTTGGGAGGCAGAGGCAGGCGGATCTTTGTGAGTTCGAGGCCAGCCTGGTCTACAAAGCGAGTCTAGGACAGCCAGAGATATTCAGAGAAACCCTGTCTCAAAGAAAAAAAGAAAAAGAAAGTGTCCTCATTTTCTCTGAGAATGATGATTTATCCACCGATATAAGAAAGCACTAGTCATTAGACGTCTTGTATGAGTTGTTTTCTTTTGGCACTTGACTACTTTTGGATTTTGTTTTGTTTTGTTTTGTTTTTGAGACAGGGTTTCTCTTTGTATCCCTGGCTGTCCTGGACTCAGGTTAGCCTTGAACTCACAGAGATCCGCCTGCCTCTGCCTCCTGAGTGCTGAGATTAAAGGCATGTGCCACCACACCTGGCCACTTTTGGTCTTTTAATGCATGTGCTTCTAAAATATTGGTGTTGGAGATATACAGAACAGTATGTGGAAGTTTCTTTCCCTTGCTGTTTAGTTCTAAGTCCAGGTAGAGACTGAGGATGGGGTGAGAGCCAGCTAGATTTATATCTGGAGTTGGAAAATAACTGTTTTCTTTCTCAACTTTGAAAACTTTCCATATCACTAAAAGAGGTTGTGAAATTAATATATGTAATTTGTCTTAATTGAAAACACAGTTCTATAAGGTACCATTTAGTTTACTTTTTTTGTATTCCAGTACGAAATGCATGTTATTTAAAAACATGATTATAGGATAGGTAGTGGCATACACCTTTAATCCCAGCACTTAGGAATCAGAGACAGATCAGTCTTTGTGAGTTCTTGGCCAGCCTTTTTTAGATAGCAGCTTTCAGATCAGTCAGGTTTACAAAGTAAAACCTTGCCTTGAAAGACAGACAGATAGACAAACTTGATTATGTTTTAATATATGTTTCTTTAATATCAATGCTGACTGGAAAACATTTTCATATTAAAGAAAAATTGAACTTGGCTTCTTTAAACATTCGACATCTGACATTTTGTTTCTTGTGTTTTGTTTTAGGTTCGACATGGGGCAGGTACTGGACTCAGAGAAATTCTTAAAGCTCATGGGAAAAGTGGTGGTAAAATGGGAGACAGCACTTTAGAAGAGGTAAGTGGATTAAAACTATGATTTGGTTTTAGTGGTTGATCTCTTTCCAATTTAGGAAGTACCAAGTTCTGTGACATAAAGTCACGGGATGCAAGGTTAGTGCAGGGAAGAACTAGGAAAGGGGGAAAAAAAGCAGATGCAACATAAAGTCACAGGATGCAAGGTTAGTGCAGGAAGAACTGGGAAGGGGAAAAAAAAAGCAGATGCAAGTTTGTTGTCGTAGAATGAGTTTAGGGAACAGAGATATTCAGAAACATTGGAGTGAACAAACTTGTAGAAAGAAGAGCATTTGAATAGGATATAATGTAGTAGTGGGTAGAGTCAGGCGAATAACATGGTAATGGTTGCTGAGCAACATTAGTGTAAGCAAGAGACCCTGGAAATAGCATAGCTAGCAGAAGACCGGATACAGAGTAACCTTAGGTAATTCTTTTTTGTTTTCTTGGAGGTGGGGGATGTTTCAGACAGTGTTACTCAGTATTTAGCCCTGGCTGCTTGGAATTCCCTGTGTACCTTTCTAGCCTGGAACCCACAGAGATATACCTGCCTCTGCCTCCTGGGTGCCTAGCCTGTAATAATTTTTTTTTTAAAAGAGTACAGCAACATAATAGGAACCATGAATATAAGAATTTTGATATAATTCTTGAATATAATCATGGACATGGTTACATTTAAAGATGATAAATGGAACTCTTCCATAGTTTAGTAACTTATTCTGCTAAGATAATCTGTCCTAATAATTTTTTTTTCCTCTTTTGGACTTAACACCTCCACTCTCTCCCTAGTACAGAGTTGATTTTTACCTATTATTAAAAATGATTGTATCTTAATAGATGATTCAGCAGCATCAGGAGTGGTTGGAGGACTTAGTCATTAGACTCCTTTGTGTTTTTGCATTGGACAGATTTGGAGACTTTGTTTCTGATGAAGTAAGTATCACTTGAGTGAAGGAAGCTTTGACCAAATTGTAAATTCTGTATCAGTAAATTTTCTGCATATGTGACTCCTTTCTGTTCTGTAGGTTGTAGCACCAGTTCGTGAAACTTGTGCTCAAACATTAGGTGTGGTTTTAAAGCACATGAACGAAACAGGAGTTCATAAGACAGTGGATGTGCTTCTGAAATTACTGACCCAAGAACAGTGGGAAGTTAGACATGGTGGTCTTCTGGGAATAAAATATGCTTTGGCAGTTCGTCAGGTAAATAACTCAATTTTAAAAGTGCATATGAGGGACATTTCCTTCTTAGGAGTTTCATTTGTTGTGATGGGTATGCTTTATTGCTTGTTTGTCCCTTTGTTTTATGATCTCTGTTTATCTCCAGCTAGCCTGCAGCTTGCTATACATACCCAGCAGGCCTCAAAATTGCAGAGATTGTTCTGTTTCTGCCTCTTAGGTTCTAAGATCATAGGTATCTATGTCATCATGCCAGGCTCAGGCTTGCCTTCCTGAGAAAGTGTTCCAGAAATAGATGATACTTATAAGAATACAGAGAAACCAAAGATGACTAGTTCCATTGTTTGTTGCAACTCATTCATTTCATAGTTCTTTAATTGTTTAAACTCATTTAAATATTGAATAGTCTGAGGTCCATGAGACTAAAGTTATATAGGAGATACATATACCAAAGAAATAGAGAAACCCTATCCCAGGAAACTTAGAGAAAGTGTCAGAGCAAGCCATCTACACAGTCGTGTACTTTTTAAAAACATTATTCATCAATGTTTTTTCTTCTTTATCCTTTATAAGAAGATTTAGAAAAACAAATGCAAGTAGCCTTACCATTTTCATATAGGGGAACAAGTTCTAAAAAGAAGAAGCCTTGTTTAAGGCTATAAGACCAGGGTTAGTTACCACAAGTCAAAACTGTATGACCTCTTTTTAAAGGTTTTTAATTTTATCTTTTTTTCCCCAACATCTCCCCCTTTTAGTCCAATAAAAGGCTCTTTTTCTTTCTTTCTTTTCTTTTCTTTTCTTTTTTTTTTTTTTTAGGTTTTTCGAGACAAGGTTTCTCTGTGTATCCTTGACTATCCTGGGCTCACTTTGTAGACCAGGCTGGCCTTGAACTCACAGAGATCCACCTGCCTTTGCCTCCCCAGTGCTGGGATTAAAGGCGTGTGCCACCACTGCCTGGCCTTTTTTTATTTTTTTTTAATCTTTTATTTGTTTTGGGTTTTTTTGTTTGTTTGTTTTTTGTTTTTTTTTCCAAGACAGGGTTTCTCTGTGTAACAGCCCTGGCTTTCCTGAAACTCACTCTGTAGACCAGGATGGCCTTGAATTTGCAGAAATCCGTCTGCCTCTGCCTCCTGAGTTCTGGGATTAGAGGCGTGTGCCACCACTCCCAGCAATTACAGACAGCTGTGAACTGCCATGTGGGTGCTGGGATTTGAACCCTGGTCCTTTGGAAGAACGGTTAGTGCTCTTACCGCTGAACCATCTCTCCAGCCCCTGGCCCAGTATCTCTTACAGGCATTAATTGTAAAGCAAGAATTATGAAGGACTTGGTCACTCTGTCTTGGCAGAGCTAGGCTGTCAACCTACCTGCTTCTAAGTTTTGTCCATTTTGGACAGCATTCTGTCTACAGTTGAAGCAAGGACTTTTTCTTGCTCAGGGGCTAGCTTGTCACTAATGCAGCCATATCCAAATGGAGTTCTTTGACATTCATCATTTACTTGAAGTAGAATAGGAGGTTCTGTCAGCAGCTGACATGTCTCAATATGAAAAATCTTAAGAAAACATCTTTAAGGGCTGGAAAGATGGCTCAGCAGTTAAGAGTAGTGTTTGTTCTTCCAAAAGACGCAGGCTCAAATCTCAGCACCCACATGTCAGTTCACAGCTGTCTGTAATTGCCTGGCGTGGTGGCACATACCTTTAATCCCAGTATTCGGGAGGTAGAGGCAGGGGGATCTCTTGAGTTCAAGCCCAGCCTGGTCTACAAATCAAGTCTGGGCAGCCAGAGCTGTTACACACAGAAATTCTGTCTTGGAAAACCAGAGAGAGAGAATCTTTAAATGCCATATTCTACAGATTTCTTGAAGTTTTTGAAGACCATCTATCTCTGTATATTTGAATAAGCAAATGTTGCTTGTCTCTTAGCAACTTAATATCTGATTAACTTAGAAAACATCTGTTCTCTATGTTAATACACTAAACTAGTACCTAATGAAACAACAAGTTTGAATGACTATTAGTTTGCATTTCTTAAATATCCTAAACAGTTTGTGATAGTTGCTATCAAAAGGGCTAGAACTTCACATTGCATTTTAAAAAGTTACATAGGTACAATACCTTAAAAAGAGTTAACTTTAATTTTGGACATCTTTTTTTTTTTTTTTTAGTGGAGTGTTTTATAATCCAGTGTTTGTTCCATTGTCAAGCTTCATCCTGGACAAAAACACATGCATATATACACAGTCTACCAGTGAGCATTAATGTTCTCTCTATAGTTTAGCATGTCGTGGCTAACAATTGGGTCCCTTTTAATTTAGGAGCCATAAAGTTTTTACAGAGGTGAGTGTTAAAATGATAAAAGCAATTCAGGCATGGTGCCCCAGGTCTCTAATCCTAGTGCTTGTTGTCAAACCTGTGTGCTCCAATGTCCCTGTCCCAGTATTTGACAGGCAGAGACAGAAGGTTCAGAAGTTCAAGGTCATCCTTCCCTAGATAAAATATAGTCTGACACCTTACTTTAAAAAGAAAATAAAAAATGAGATAAAATGAGGAGCTAGAGAGAAATAAAGACTGAATCTTTTCTTACCAGTGTGTAATTTCCTGAATACTTTATAGCCTGGCTGACATTGGCAGGATCTTAAGATACCATCCTACTTAATGCTTGGATTAGCTTTTCCTCTGTTCCATACTCACTAATCCAAGAGTGGAACCTCCCTTCCTATCCCTGAAAAGCCTTTCGAGGTTACTTCTAAGATTGTCTTTTTCTTTTGTTGTTTTAAACTGCCAGCAATAAAACATTACCTTGTGATTTCTGCTCGTAGACCCAAGCTTTCTACTGTTTTGTTTACCCTTTCTGCTTTTCCTGGTCCTTTTAGTCCCTGCAACTCACCTGTCAACTCTTCAAACACAATCTTTTTCTATCTTGTAGCTTCTATAGAAAACAGAATGGAAAATCCCTTGTTAGTTATTTGAAAAGCTGTACCTCTTTCATATTAACACTAATTTTTAAAAGTTTTTTAATTTTTGAGATTATAATTATAGCATTTTTCCCTTCTCTTCTCCTCTTCCCAAGACCTCCCAAATACCCCTCCTTGCTCTTTCAAACTCAGCTTTTTTCATTGTTACCACATGCTTATATGTATATATATATACATATTCTTAAATGTAATCTGCTCAGTCCATATAATGTTACTTGTATGTATGTGTTCCTGGGTGACCATTTGATATTGGATAACTAAGTGTGATGTGTTCTTCCCTGAAAAAGACTATTTTCCTGAAATACTAATTTTTAAAAAATGACTTTTATTCATCAAATTTCTGACTAATATGCTGACTCATCTCTTGATAAATATTTGTTTCTTTTTTGTTTTTATAACTTTTAAATTAATTTTTGGTTAATGTACAAAGAATTGGGACTCATTTTGACGTTTTCATATGTATTATTTTTGTAAAAGTTTATTTACAATGTATTAACAGGTTCCAGGATAACACTGTATTCTGGCTATAGGTAGCAAAAGACATTATGGTAGAGGATACACATGTTTAAATAGGAATGGAAGTGAGTCACCATCATCTCAGGAACAAGGAATAGATTTTGTAATTCCACCTTTGGCCAAGGGGCCCTTCTCCCATGGCTTTGTTGTTATTTTAGCTGAATGAGATTCTTCTGCTATTTTTATTTCTGACTAAAAAGCTTGCTTCTTGGACTATTCCAAGGCTTCTTTTTACCACCTTTGTGGTCCATTTTCCTGCAGATGTCACACTTTTTTTTTTAAATGCCTGAATAAGTTTTTTTTCTATTTTGTATGTATACCACATTTTTTTTCACTCATTCATGTGTTGATGAACATGTAGGCTGGGTTTATATGGGCGACTATGAATGGTGTTACCAGTGATCATAGATGGGAAAGTGATTCTGCTCTGCTCACTTACCATAGAGATTAGTCTGTCACTCATTACTTAATGCCTTGACAGGGTTTCTCACTGAATTGGAAGCTCACCTCTTTGACTAGACTGTTTAGCTAGCAAGTTCTTGGAAGCCCTCTGTCTTTCCCCAACAATGCTGGCATTATGGGCACACACAGCCATGCCTGACTGTAAAAAAAATATGGGTGTTGGGGATTTGAACACAGGTCTTCATGCCTGCAGAACAGCTAGCCTTAGTGGGGAAAGTGAAAAGAGATTAGATTGGAATAATGAGAATTGGAAGTATGTATGTGGCTGTTTTTTCTCTTTTATTTCTCTTATATCCACTTGTCAGTGATATTGTCAGATGTTGTCAGTGATGCTGAATAAAAAATGCAAGTTGATTTTTTTTTTTTGTTTTTTGTTTTTTTTGAAACAGGGTTTCTCTGTGTATCTTTGGCTGTCCTGGACTCACTTTGTAGACCATGCTGGCCTGGAACTCACAGAGATCCACCTGCCTCTGCCTCCCAAGTGCTGGGATTAAAGGCGTGTGCCACCACACCTGGCCATTACAGACAGCTGTGAACTGCCATATGGTGCTGGGATTTGAACTCAGGTCCTTTGCAAGACCAGCCAGTGCTCTTAACGGCTGAGCCATCAGCTGAGGGTTCTTAACAGGGACATAATATATATATATTTATATATATAATATATATTTGTATTCACATACAGCAGTTATAGTCAGTTTAGTAGAAACTGTTGTGATATTAAGTTATATCTGGTAGTAATTGGAATCTTTCTCAAGAGGGATTCTTTATGCAGACTTCTATTAAGTTATTTATTTAGGTTATGATCTTTTCAGATATATAAATATTAGAATATAGTTCAAAGAGATGTTTGAGCACAGTAATTATTCCATTGAAAATTAGCCTGTTTTGATGCACTGTTTTACAGGATGTAATTAATACCTTATTGCCTAAAGTTTTAACTCGGATAATCGAAGGACTTCAGGACCTTGATGACGATGTCAGAGCTGTTGCTGCAGCTTCCTTAGTGCCTGTGGTGGAAAGCCTTGTCTACCTTCAGACACAAAAGGTACATTCATTTCTCAGTGTTTTCTTCCTATAGAGCATGTTTACATTTGGGTGTGGAATAGCAGGAAAAACATCGAATTCTTTTTATTTGATCTCCTATACCTTTTGTAGGAATTTTTTTTTGTCTCTAACATCCCTCTGATGCATGCAAGCTTGGTTATATATTGTCTTTGGGAACACTGAATTGTGTATTGTCCAATTTCCTTTATGTACTTAATATACAGAGAATTTCCTTGAAAAGGAAACAGCTATTTGTCTCTAAATTCTCTCCTTATTTTTAGAGATGTGAAGTTTTATTTTGATTTTATTTCGTAGGATTTTAATCTGATCTCATTTTAAAGAGACTTATTAAATGTAGCTACTGTTCCCATTTTATCAGATCCAGAATATGAAGTTAAAAATGTAGTCAGCATTATTTTATGAGCTCAAAAACTAAACTTGTATTTCCACGATTGTTGATATCACTTCAAATTCCCTGAAATTATCCTCTCAGTAAAAATCTGGTTAGGGAGGAAGTGCCAAAAGTAGAGCCAAATGGCACTAAAAAGAGGATAGAGAATTGTTAATGGTGAGTGGTGTCTTTTTTTTTTTTAATTTACTTCTTTATTTTTATGTATGTGAGTGCTGTGCCTGTATATAGACCTTGCATGCCAGAATAGGACATTGGATCTCATTATAGATGGTTGTGAACAATCATGTGGTTGCTGGGAATTGAACTCACAACCTCTGAAGGAGCAGCCAGTACTCTTAACCACTGAGCCATGTCTCTAGCCCCCAAATGGTGTCTTCTTGACATTACTTAAAACTGACATTGTCCAAATTCATTGGAATTATATGTGTTCTTGACTCATAATGACCCTTGGGATATAATTTGGAAGGATTTCTGGATTTGTTATGTGAAATCAGTAACTTTTCTTAAAAATGATCTTACAGGTACCCTCCATTATAAATACCTTATGGGATTCTCTTCTGGAATTAGATGATCTAACAGCTTCAACAAATAGTATTATGACTCTTCTTTCATCCATGTTAACTTACCCTCAGGTCCAGCAATGCAGGTAATTATTTCTTATTAATGGGGTAGACCATTAAGCCTTTATATAGCTTTTCCAGATGATTAAACTTAGACTGTTCTAGCACCTTTCAGAACAGTGCTGTGGTTGAGGATACTACTTTTTTTTTTTTGGTTTTTCGAGACAGGGTTTCTCTGTGTATCTCTGGCTGTCCTGGACTTGCTTTGTAGACCAGGCTGGCCTCGAACTCACAGTGATCCGCCTGCCTCTGCCTCCCGAGTGCTGGGACTAAAGGCGTGCGCCACCACGCCCGGTTTGGATACTACTTTTTCTCAGGTTTTCTTCTTCTTTATTCTAGCTACTACAAGATTTGGGACAGGGCTAGAGAGATGGCTCAGTGGTTAAAAGCATTTGTAGCTCTTGCAAAGGACCTAAGTTTGATTTTTGCACCTATATGGCTACTTGATGTCTCACGCTTTCCTGGAGCCTCTCAATGAAAAAAAAGAAAGAACATTTGGGACAAGAAAGATTAATTTTAGGTTCTGGGATCAGAACTTAGTAGGAAATTGTCTGCCTAACATGTAAAAGGTTTTGCGTTCCAGCGCTGCACACACACAAAGAAACCTAAATAGTTATTTTCTTTACCTTGGGTTATAATTTTATAGTTCATTATCTTGTGGATCAAAAATAGATACCTTAAAATTGTTTATCTTAAAACCAGTCATCTTATAGTGCTGACCCCACAGTATAGATTTTTAGATTTTAACATCAGTTTTATATTTTCAAAGGTTTTTCCCTTCCTGTGAACTTATTCTTTGTAATGTTTATTTCTTCAGTTCTTAGTTGTCCTTAGTTTCAGTAATTGCTAGTAGGAAGATAGCAGGTAAAGATGAACTGTAAAACGCAAAGACAGGGCTCTGGTGAAGCTAGAAACAAAACATCTAAACTGTTACGGCTTTTCAGTTCTTATACTGGCCTGAGACTCAGAAGTGTCCCATCTGTGTGAGATGCCGAATGCTGTTACTTGTTAACAGTATTCACAAAGATGCAGAAGAGAGGTCAAACAACTTTTTAAATGAATGAGGAAATTACAGTTCTTAGTCTACTGAGGTTATTAAGTGAATATTCATATGATTATGATTTAAAAGCACTGCAGTATGAATATTTCAGTGAAATTAAAAAATGTATAAAAACTCTGTTGTTCATATATTACCAACTAGTAGAATTTAGTGCAGAATTTAGGCTGGTAAAATAGCATCCAAGTAGGAACAGCAAAGTGAGTCCTCATAGAAGCAATAGAAAACAGCAAATGAAGTGGCAGTGCATATGTGGGACTTCCCACTTTTTTTTTGTTTTGTTTTTCGAGATAGGGTTTCTCTGTGTAACAGCTCTGGCTGTCCTGGACTCTCTTTGTAGACGAGGCTGGCCTCATACTCACAGAGATCTGCCTGCCTCTGCCTCCCAAGTGCTGGAATTAAAGGTGTGCGCCACCATGCCCGGCTTACTTCCTACTTTTGATAGCTTCTATTACTAATACAATGCAAAGGGATTAAGTGAGTTCATGTGACAACTCTCCCAAAGCTGTAAAGTCGTGGATTTTAAATTACTTCAAGTTGACTTAGCCAGAGGTAAATCTCTTTGAAGGCCTGAATACTGAACATTTTTGGTTGTGAGTCAGTCTTAGATGAAACTGTTCTACTATGGTACTGTTAGCAGAAAACTTCCAGTATATAATACATGGAGGAATGTGTTCCAGTAAAACGTTCATTTAAAAAATAAAGTTAAGTCTATAGATTTATTTAGCTTGTGGACTTTAGTAGGTGGTACCAAGAAGACTAAATCCAGGCTTAGTTCTTGTCAACCACATGATGATATGGCGGCTCACAGCCATCTATCTGCTCTAGCTTCAGGGTGTCCAGTACACTGCATGCATGTTATGCACAGCCATACACGCAGGCAGAACACCCATATACATAAAATAATGAAACACTTTAAAAAAAACGGAGATAATGTAAAAAAATTATATAGTATAATAAATTTTCTGATAATCCAATGTGGAATAATGTAATTTTCCATCATTTTTGTTTCAAAAGTGCCTCATTAGAAAAAATTGCTTCATGTGTTTGGTAATTGGCAGATATTTCCCAGCTTATGCAAGAGGAAATGCAGCATGTCATATGGCGTGTGAACAATTACTCTATTAACATATCTTTGCTATAATACTTTTATGTACTCTGAGTCTCTCTTATGTGTGTGCATGTATTTAAATTGGAACTTTTAAAATGAACTCACAAAAATAAATAAACATAAGTAATGTTTATACTTACTTGCAAGTAATAAAAATAGCACTGGTGGTAGCTCCTGAGGGAGACAACAGCGGATGGCAGATGGTGGTGGTAATAAGTCCTTGTCCTTTTTTTGTTCCAATTCTTCTTATAATGACTTCCTAATTTGAGGTACATTTTAGAAATGACTTCTGAATATGGCAGAAGTGCTATGATTCAAGTTAGCCTAGATTTGGCTTTACTTACTTCCTCCATTTAAAATCATAACTGAAAAGAAAGAAATGTGAGTCTTCCTAAACTAGTAAATGCTAAGATAGGTTAACAGATTTCAAAACTACTACTATCTTTTAGTTACTTGCATTTGGGATGGGCCGAAATATAAACTATAAATGATGATTAGCTACCTGTTGAGGTTAGCCCTTGGCGTGGGAAACAGTTAATACGGACCTGATTGTGTAGCTAGGATATATTTTCCATTTTTCTGGGGGTGGGGGGAAGTGCAGCTATATTGGAAAGTTCTAACTTGATGAAGGTAATTATGGCATTAGTGCTATAGAGAAACCTAATATTAAATCTCTACCCTTTATTGGTTGCATTTTCTGTCTTTCAGTATTATAATAAGATTTTTGGAGAGTGTTAAGTGAATGCTCGTGAAAATTGGATCATCTTTTATTTATTAAAGAGACATGTTGCTAAGCTGGGCGTGGTGGCACATGCCTTTAATCCCAGCACTCGGGAGGCAGAGGCAGGTGGATCTCTGTGAGTTCAAGGCTAGCCTGGTCTGTAGAGTCCAGGACAGCCAAGAATATGCAGAGAAACCCTGTATCGAAAAACCTAAACAAATAAATAAAAAGACATGTCAGTATCACTAAGTCCACACAACACTGATAGTAGGTAATGTATCTATGGAGTTTCAATTGATAATGAATAAGATTAATTTGTGTCTTCATTAGTATTCAGCAGTCACTCACAGTTTTAGTCCCACGTGTTTGGCCATTTTTGCATCACACTATATCTTCAGTTCGAAGAGCAGCACTGGAAACTCTCTTTACATTATTATCAACACAGGACCAGGTAAGAACTGATAATTATAAATAGTAACCTCAAAACTTTTGTTAATTAATTTTATAAGACACACATCATTGCCTTATTTGCTATATATCAAAAGATCAGAATGCTTGGGCATAGTAGAAGGTGTATGGTAATCATATCATCAATATGAGGTCAGAAATATTTTAGAATTTTGTTGTTTTAAAATTCCCAGAACTTGGAGTAATGCTTAATACATAGGAGAAATTATTGATTGAATAATTCCTTCCTATAGGAGACATGTTAGTCTTTATTTGCTTATATGGCTGATGGGTGATTGGCAGAAACCTTCCAGATTATAAAGGCTGCATTTGAAGCACTGAAGTAAAACTCCTTAAAGAACAACTACTGAATTCCCAACTTCTTGTCTTCTCTTAGAAATTACTGTCATGCCAGGGGGTGGTGGTGCACACCTTTAATCCCAGCATTCAGGAGGCAGAGGCAGGTGGATATCTTGAGTTTGAGGCCAGCCTGGTCTATAGAGCCAGTTCCAGGACAGGCAGGGCTACACAAAGAAACCCTGTCTTGAACAACACGCCCCCCCCCTCCCTAAATTACTTTGTGTCATAGTAGTGTGTGATTGGTATGCTGATGAGTCTTGTTTACATTCCTTTTTTTGAAGTAATTCTGGAGACTGAAGGAAAAAATGCTAGTAAAGTGTTTTAGCCAATCACTTCTTTTGAGTACTTGTTTTGTTTTATTTTGTGTTTTGAGGCAGTGCTTTATTTTGTGCACTGGGTTGACCTGGAACTCCCTTTGTAAACCAGGCTGGTCTCCAACTGACAGACGTTTTCCTGCCTCCTGAGTACTGGAATTGAAATTTTGGCCAATCACTTTTGGAGAGGCGTTTTTGTTTGTTTTGTTTTTTGTCATTAGATTTATTTTTATTTATGTGTACGAGTGATATGTCTGTGCACCATATGCATCCCTCGTGCCCTAGGAGGTGGGAGCCTCCATGTGAGTGCTAGGAATCACACTCAGGTCCTTTGTAACAACAAGTGCTCTTAACCACTGAGCCAACTCTCCAGCTCCCCATTTTAGAGTTATTAATAATTTTATTTTACTAGTTTTACAGCTAAAATCTTTTGTGGAAAAGGGTTTCTAATGCTATAAATCCTAACACAGGCAAAGCTTCACAAGCTTTCCTAATCCACATTTTATAGTGAAATTTCAATATCTAACACATTTGATTTCTTTTTCTCAGCTGTTAAAACTCTTAAGTAATCTTAAGAATAAACACTCTCAAGTGATCATGACAAAATAATTATTTTTGCTAGGAGCTTTTATACCAGAGGACTTAGGAAACCAGAAAAATCACTTAGGACCCTGATGAATGACTTGTGAAAATTCAGATTGTTGTGGTTGTCTTACTGCTTGTATTCAAACATTAATTGCTTGCCCCCTGACTTCCCTACTGTAGGAGCCCACACTCTCATGCCCAAAATGATGTTTGTAACTCTTGCTTCTAAGTCATCTATAATTGGCTAAATAAAGTTACTTTTGCATGGGCTGAGCAGAGGGAGAGGTAGGCAGGGCTTGGGTTCATGGGTTTGTGGGAAGAACCATCAGGTGAGAGAGGGAGAGAAAAAGGAGGAAGAAGGACGGATGCCATGGGTTAGGTAGAAGATGAGAGCACATGTGGCCAGGAGCAACCTGCTCAAAGGGCTAGACCAAATGAAACAGGTATTTATGGGGGTTTGGGCTGGGAAGTAGAAAGCTAGCTTAGAGGGTTCAGATCTACCCAGCCCCAGTGCTTGAGGCTATATTAAAGTCTAACAGATCTCTGTGTGTTTAATTTATAAATTGCATGCTAAGGAATACCACTGCCATCCTAGTAATCGGTATCTATAGGCTGTTTAGATTGCTAGTGATTGAGCTGAAAGTAAGGGAAAAAGTAAGACTCTCCTCGTACCTCACATTATTGGTGAGTGCCTAGATTTTAGGCTTTGCATTATGTCAGCAGTAACCTGAGCATTTTCCAGTTTCCTAACAAAGCAGTGATGTGTGATGCTGTAACTAATGACACTGGTGCGTACAGTTGGTTCTGTACTTTCAACTTATGTGGGGAAAATTTGATGTTAGGATAATCAGACTTTCCCCTCACTTCCCTACGAGTATAGGATTATATAATTTTCACACCATTGTAATAATGACTGTGGTACTTGTTGCCTGTAAGTCTTATCAAAATTTATCACCAGTTCAGTCTTTTTGATAAAGGCATATAGTCTTTTCATGACAATATGTCATTTGACTCTTACTTCATATAAGCTAATGTCCAGAAACTACATGACACAGCTTTGATTCTGTTTTTGTTTTCAGAACTCTTCATCTTGGCTTATACCTATCCTGTCTGATATGCTGCGCCACATTTTTCAGTTTTGTGTTTTAGAAAGCAGCCAGGAAATTCTGGATCTTATTCACAAGGTATATGATGAATCTATCTGTATTTCTCTTCCTAATAAATTTGTAGGTATAATTTAAAAATAATTATTGAGGGATTTTAATGAATTAACCTATTTAAGATATAAGAGTTCAGTAATCTACAAGATGATCCAGAATACTAAGCTTCTTATGGAATATAATAGTAAATTCATATTGGTCATGGTTGGTTTCTTTCTCTTAATTGTCCTATTAAGCTAATGTTCTACTTTTAAAAATAAATTATGTGAGAAAGATAGAGAGAGAGAGAGAGAGAGAGAGAGAGAGAGAGAGAGAGAGAGCCCTTTGTGGAGGTGAGAAGTAGTCTGGTTTTTTTTAGGGGGGGACCCTGTGAAACATTTTTATCATGAATTAATAATCCACATCGTTAGTTTGATATGATCATAAAATATCAAACATTCTCTTGGTTTTTGTTTGTTGAGTAGATCTATGTGTGTTTCTCAGGCTGGCCCCTAACCCTTGATCCTTCTGCTTCAATCTTCTGAGTGTTTTATAGATATATACTACCATACCCACACCTAATATTCCTCTTTTGGTTTTTTTGAGGCAGGGTTTCTCTGTGTAACAGCTCTGTCTGTCCTAGAACTCACTTTGTAGACAAGGCTGGCCACAAACTCACAGAGATCTGCCTGCCTCTGCCAACTGAGTGGCGGAATTAATGGTGTGTGCCACCATGTCCAGCTCTTGTTTTCCTTTTTTAAAACTTTTTATTTATTGTACTGGAGATTGGCTCAGTGGTCAAGAGCACTGGTTGCTCTTGGAGAGGACCCAGATTTGATTCCCACATGGCAGCTCATAATTGTCTGTAACTTCAATTCTAGGGGATACGACACTTGTGTCTGACCTACATAGGAGTAGGCATACATGTGATGCATATACATACATACATACATACATACATACATACATACATACATACATACATACAT
>CAJQZJ010009141.1:4284150-4360173 GCA_907164525.1 Lophiomys imhausi
CATACATACATACATACATACATACATACATACATACATACATACATGTAGGCAAAACACACACATAAAAATATAGTCTAAAAATATCACAACTTTATTTTGTTGGGGGGGTGTGTAGGATAGGGGATGGCTTTGCAGGAGTTCTCTCCTTCCACCATATGGGTTCTGGAGCTTGAATCCAGATTGTCAGGTGTATAGCAACTGCCTGTACTCACTGAGCCATCTTTGTGGCCCCTATGTTCTTAAAAACAACAACAAAACCAAAAAACTCTTCCTTTACATTATTTCATGTAATATATAACCCATCAACAAAACCGGTATTTCAAAGTGAACCTCTATTGATTTAAAAAAAGTTTTTTTTATGCATTGGTGTTTTGACTGCATGTATGTCTGTATGAGGGTGTTGGATCCCTTGGAACAGGAGTTACAGACAGTTATGAGCTGCCATGTGGGTGCTGAGAATTGAACCTGGGTCTCATGGAAGAACAGTCAATGCTCTTAACTGCTGAGCCATTTTTCCAGCCCAAAATTCTTCTCTTTTTTTCTTGTTTCTTTCTTCTTTTCTTTTTAGTTTTTTGAAACATGGTTTCCCTGTGTATCCCTGGCTGTCCTGAACTCACAGAGAACCATCTACCTCTGCCTCTCGAGTGCTGCGATTAAAAGATATGTGCTACCAAGCCTGTCCTCAGTTGACTTTTTTTTTTTTTTTTAAAGATTTTTCGAGACAGGGTTTCTTTGTGTAACCTTGACTGTCCTGGACTCACTTTGTAGACCATGCTGGCCTTCAACTCACAGAGATCCACCTGCCTCTGCCTCCTGGGTGCTGGGATTAAAGGCATGTGGCACCACGCCTGGCAATTACAGGCAGCTGTGAAACTGCCATGTGGGTGCTGGGATTTGAACCCCGTTCCTTTGGAAGAGCAGTCTCTTAACTGCTGAGCCATCTCTCCAGTCCCTCAGTTGACTTTTTCAATGATTCACTTTGTTAAGTCTTACTCTCTCGAGTTCATTTTCCCTAAAAGTTTGTTTTAAACTTTATTAGCACTTAATAGAAAAAATTGTTTTTTACTCTCCCTTTCACTCTGCAGGTCTGGATGGAACTGTTGAGCAAGGCTTCAGTTCAGTACGTGGTAGCAGCTGCTTGTCCGTGGATGGGTGCCTGGCTTTGCTTAATGATGCAGCCTTCTCATTTACCTATTGATTTAAATATGTTGCTAGAAGTAAAAGCTAGAGCCAAGGTAAGTATAGAGAAATATAAGGTGTTTTTTTGTTCAGCTCATTATTACTAATATAGTAATTGTTTAAGAACCTTGTATTTATTGCTTTATTCTAAGTGTGCCTTCATTAACATTAGTTAGGAGAAATTTTTTATTCAGACTGACATGACAAACTGGATAGTTATTGTCCATTAAAATTTTATGAAAAGAACTATATTTTACTGGAGTTGCAATACTCTTTTTGTTGTTTCCAATTAAATTTTATTGATTAATCTTTAATT
Organism: Lophiomys imhausi; assembly: GCA_907164525.1. Taxonomy (NCBI): domain Eukaryota; kingdom Metazoa; phylum Chordata; class Mammalia; order Rodentia; family Muridae; genus Lophiomys; species Lophiomys imhausi. The sequence continues at coordinate 4,285,649 of CAJQZJ010009141.1, forward strand.
GTTGATTTTTCTACCTGTTTTAGGAAAAAACAGGTGGTAAGCTACGGCAAGGCCAAATCCAGACTAAAGAAGTGCTTCAGGAGTATATTGCAGGTGCAGACACCATCATGGAAGACCTGGCTACCAGGGACTTTGTAGTGATGAGGGCCAGGATGATGGCAGCTAAGTGAGTATTCACCAAGTGCCAGGATCAGAGATTGAACGTTCTGCCTAATGGCTATCAAATTTAACCAAAAGAATCTTTTTCATGAGTCTGTCATATGTTCTTCCTTAATACTAGTAAAGTTTTTCAAGTTTTAAAAATAAAATTTTGGAGCCGGGTGTGGTGGCGCACATCTTTAATCCCAGGACTCGGAAGACATAGGCAGGTGAATCTCTGAGTTTGAGGCCAGCCTGGTCTACAAAGTAAGTTTCAGGAAAGCCAGGGAACCCTTGTCTCAAAAGACAAAGAAAAAACAAACCAAAAACGAACCCCTTAGAATTTTAGTTAGAGGTGTAGCTCAGTTAGTAGAATGTTTGCCTAGCATACCCAAGTCTCCTGATTTGATCCCAGACACCGCATAAGCGGTGTAGTGGCGCACACTTTGTAGTATCACTTGAGAGGTGAAGGCTGAGAGTTCAGGAGTTCAAAGTTATTCTCAGCTGCATAGAGAGTTGAGGGCCAACCTGGGATATATTAGACTCTGTATCAAAGCCAGAACCAAACCACCTCATGCCTATTTATGAAGATAGGATAAAAGACAAATTATAGTTTTTATATTTACCTCAAGTATTAATTTTTGTTTGGTTTTTGGGGTTTTGTTTTTTGTTTTGTTTGTTTGTTTTTGAGACAGGGTTTCTTTGTGGAGCCCTGGCTGTCCTGGAACTCTCTCTGTAGACCAGACTGGCCTTGAACTCACAGAGATCTGCCCCCTGAGTGCTGGGATTAAAGGCGTGCACCACCATGCCCAGCGTCTCAAGTAATTTCTACAATATCACCTCTTTTTGCTCTTTTAGGTTGTTAGGAGCACTTTGTTGCTGTATTTGTGATCCAGGTGTAAATATGGTAAACCAAGAAATTAAACCAGCAGAATCCCTTGGCCAGTTACTACTCTTCCATTTGAACTCCAAATCTGCTTTACAGAGAATTAGTGTTGCATTAGTAATCTGTGAATGGGCTGCTTTACAAAAGGTAAGATATATTCCTAAAGTAATAAAGGCAAATTTAGTAAAATCAATTTTCATTAGCATTTAGAACTATTTATAACTTACAACATAAAAAATAATTTTATAAAAATCTAAGTTATGGGAAAGTATTCCATATAATATTGAACATTATTTGTTTTCCATTTACTTTTAATGACTTTTAAGCACCCATTCATATCTGAGACTAGTAAGCTGTGTTCATATGTAGTTTTGTCCCCTATGGTCTGTTACAAAATCTCCCTGTTAAGATGTGTATGTATAGAAAGAAGCAGCCCAGAACTTGACTGTATAAATCTGTTGGTCATTACTCTCAGGTAGTAGCACATTTTCAGTACTTTGTGGTTTTTCTGTTTGTTCATTTGTTTTGGGATTTTTTTTTTGCTTGTTTGTTTTGTTTTGTTTTTTAATTGTTTTTTGAGACAGAGTTTCTCTGTGTAGTCCTGGCTGTCCTGGAACTCAATCTGTAGACCAGCCTGGCCTCGAACTCACAGAGATCTGCTTACCTCTGCCCCCCGAGTGCTGGGATTAAAAGTGTGTGCCACCACTGCCAGTGCTTCGTGTTTTGGAGCTCTATTTAATTTAGTCATTCATTCATTTTTGGTTTTTTGAAGACAGGATTTCTCTGTGTAACAGTATAGGCTGTCGTGGAATTCCCTTTGTAGACCAGGCTGGCCTCGAACTCACTGAGATCTGTCTGAGTCTGCCTCCCAAATGCTGGGATTAAAGGCATGCACTACCATACCTGGCCATTACAGACAGTTTTAACTGCCATGTGGGTACTGGGATTTGAACCCGGTTCTTAGAAGAGCAGCCAGTACTCCTAACCGCTTAGCCATCTCTCCAGTCCCTTGGAGCTCTTTTTGTCTAGATAGTAACGAAGGTAGAAGTTTTGGTTGCAAGAAAAAGAAATCTCCACATTTAAACTCAAATCCTCTTTCCAAATGAACCAAAGTTCCTTCTAGCCTCTTTAAATTTAAGCTTCTCTGTAAGATTTGGTATTTTGTGTAAGACTTGTTTCTGTAAATCAAAGAAACTTCCTGCTGGTTTTGTTTATTCCATTGATTGGAATTCTGGAAATTTAACTGTCTGCACTTGCTGTGAGAGTTGCTTGTTACTGCCTCTTAGCAGTTTGTCAAAGCGATGTCTAAAAGTAATGGAACCATGCTTTACTGCAATTGAGACCCCGCTTTGCCTCTGGAAAGAAGCAAAGCTTATCTGTTTTGTTGTCAGGACTCCATGTGCTGGAGAGGCAGTGATGATGTGTTTTTGTGCCTCTCAGACTCAGCAGCAAGTGTTGACAGTTCGGTTTCTGGACCCTCACAGAGCTTCTCTGGATTTACTCTGTGAAGCCCAGGCTGATCACCCAGATCCCACAGAATCCCTCATGGTCACCACTGAGGCCATTCCCCCTGTTGTTGGGGCAGGCAACAACCAGAGAAAGTGGGAAGGGTTAGTTAAATTTGGGGGCAGGTAAGTAGCTTTTAAATTATATCCATTTTTACAATACAGCATGTGAAGCTGTGATTGAACTGTTAAAGATATCTAATAACAAATTTTGAACAATATTTTTAGTGCATGCCAGATATTTTCTGACTGATTTTTATAATACACTTTTAAATGTCTGCCGAATTTATTTATATATACATATGTTGAATAAATTCAGAGTACACTAAGAGTAATTAGGTTGGAAGTGAAATGGAATTATAGTAGTTACATGTGCATGTCCTGTAGTCTTTCCTATTAAAATTTCAGAGTAGTTTTGATGTAATACTTTTCTTTGTGTAACTAACTATTCTGGAAGATAGCAGACTATAGATTCAAAATCAGTGGCAATGTAACATTGGCTGTCTGAAGTGAAGGTTTATACATCTCTACCATTGTGTTTTTATATTTTCCCTAAATCTTGTTATCTATTGTATTTTAGGAGTGTAAAGCTGTTACCCTAGCTGTGCAGCCACGTTTACTTGATATCCTTTCAGAACATTTGTATTACGATGAAATTGCAGTTCCATTCACACGAATGCAAAACGAATGTAAACAGTTTATATCATCATTAGCTGATGCACATATTGAAGTTGGTAATAGAGTAAACAACAATGTTTTAACAATAGATCAAGCTAATGACCTGGTGAGTAAAGAAGTAACTTTCTTAATTTCAGAACATGAAATAAAGATTAGAATCCTGTCATGTGTCAGCACAGAAGCATACTAATATGTTGAATCTGTGGCATATATCCTGAAGTCCTTGTTCTTTAGAATGGCCATTTCATTGTACTGAATGTCTTGAAATTAGTGAACAGAGAACTGGTTAATACATCTTACTGGAAAACTTGAGAAGTTTTATCACTTCTCAGAAGATCGGAAAAACTGCTTTTACAGTTTCCTATTTCTTGGTGTAAGATGAAAATATTTAAACATAGAAGCAAAAGTGTTACACAAAACCACTCATGTGCTCAACATCTAGGATAGAAAAAGTGAAAGAATCACATAAAACACTCATACCCAATGGTTAGATTTTGTAGCTAACATTTTGCCAAATTCATTTTACACATATACTTAAAAATATCTCCCAACTTTCCAGCCACCAATTCATCTGATATTTTCATACATTTCTAAGTAAATAAAGATTCTTGTATATGTTAGATGAAGGTATAAATCTAAAGTGGATGAATTTATGAGTTTTTCACAGATATATAAGATTGAGAAACCCAAATGCTGTTAAGGTAGAGACTACAGCCCTGTTACTACTTCCAAGCCTATCCTTTCTCTCCTTGCTTCCAAGTAACCATTATTCTGAGCCTTCTGTTATTAATTCATTTGCCCATTCTAGAATTATGTATGTATATCATCATACACTGTGCTCTTAGGCATAGGGATTTTGGGGCATGGGCTTTTGGATTCATTATGCTATGTGGCATATTAATTATTTTGCTGAGTTGATTCACATTGCATAGAGTGTACCATAGCTAGTGCCAGCCATTGCCTCTGTTCCTAGCTTTCGGCCATTGTGAACATAGACGCTATAAATCTTTAAAAGTTACTATTATATAAATGTTTGGACATACAGCTACATTTTTCTTAGATAAATATAGTAGAATTGCATAGCCATAAGAGAAGATGTTTAGTTTTACTTAAACAAACAAAAGCTTATATAGTGGTATAGCTTAATGGTAGAGCGTTTTTGTAGCTTATAGAGGCTGTGAGTTCAGTTCCTAGCACTTTCATAAACAGAGAGATAAATCCTTAAGATGAGACTTTCTCCAAGGTGATTATACCATTTGCCCCCCACTGACGGATGCTCCACAGAGCTGTGATTGTCCTACATCCTCATCAGTGTTTGACATGCTCAGCCTGCTGTTGAGTTCTTCAGTGGTTGTGTGATTGTCATTAAGGTTTTAATTTACATATTTCCTTTATGAGGTATATATTGAACACTTTAATACTTTGTTGCTCATTTCACACTTCTATTTCTGAAAAATTCTTTGAGTCCTTTGCTCACTTTAATTAGGTTGTCAGTATGCTGTTGGGTTTTAAGAGTAATTTTTGTATCCTGGGTCCAAGCCTGTGCTGGGTGTGTACTTTCTAACTTTTCTCTTGTGTATTGGGGCTCCTCTGTAACCGATCTTTTAAATTATTATTTAACACTTATTTATTACTAAATTCACTTATAATAAACACCAACAATTTCTTAACTATTAATCCTATAAATTCCTACAACCCCTTTAACCTATCCACTAAACCTATTGATAATCATAACAACCACTTTCATAACCTTTTAGAATGATACAGTCTCTGGGGCAGGTCCTCAGTCGTCAGGAACACAGTCTTTGTTGTAGATTCTTTAACACACTTAGCAGTCCTTTTTCTGGATCTCTCAGATGCAGGTTCGTCAGGGTAAGTTGGTTATTGCAGTCTCACCTTAAATAAGGCTTCATGCTTTCTTCTCTGTGGGAGACCCCAGCCGTCTGCAGGCCAACTTACTTCTTTTGAATCAGGAACTCAGCTGCTCTGCCTCAGTCCTTAAAGCCAGGCACAATTTCCCCTAGGCCACTGATCGGACAGATCAAACCCCTCCAGGCAAAAGCTGAGCCACAGGGTCCAGTCCTTGGCCTTTTGGTGTCTTGCTCAGGCTTTCTTTGCTCACCAGCTTCTTTCTGCTTCAGGGAGAGAGCTGGCCATCAATGGCCTGCTGTTTTTTCAGCAGGACTCTTGGAGCTCTCTAGCATCAGGGGCCTCTTCTCTTCTGAGCACCACGCACTGTCCTCAAATAGGAGGAACTCTGTTTCAGCTTAATTTGGGCTCTGCCCACTTAGCAGCTGAAAACAATGTCAGGCCAGATACTTTGTTTCTTTGTTTCTTCAAGTCTATTGAGTCTTTCCTGTTTTTCCTGACTTCAACCTTGTTTTTCAGTCTATTAAGTCTTTCCTGTTTTTGCTGACTTCATGCTGATAATGCTCTTCAGGCCCCGAATTAAGAGACAGTATCAGAAACTCCTATATATTTTCCAAATCTAATTTATCTAACCCCTACATATCCCCCTTCTAGTAAAATAAAAAATAAATCTACATAATATCTACATATACAATGTAAATAAATTTTCTATGTACAATACATAAACTAACTTTAAATTTTTATCAATATACATTAAAGCAAGTGTTAAAATAACCTTAAACTCATAATACATAGTTGTATTTACATCTTTTGACAAAAGACATTAAAGCAAACAAAACATTTTAAATTCTTATCAATAAACTTACTTTCTATTACATACAAAACATTTTTTAAACTTGCATCAATAAACAGAATCTTAAATTTCTACCGATATAACAAAATAATCTTAAGCTTTTAATAATAAAAGAGACAAAAAAAATAGAATGAGGGAAAAAAGAAAATCCTTAAATCCAATTCACAACACATAACACATATCCATTCAAAAAACTTCCAACCCATCTTTTGGGAATGGAGTGTAAATATTTTCGGGTACCCTTCAAAAATTGAGATATTGGCCAATTCTCGGGAAAGTTACCTATAGCTTTTATTGTCCAGTCTCTGTAAGATCGATCATTTTTTGGACTAGCGCTTTTAAAAATGATTTGCATGCAAAGTTTTTAAGAAAACAGTGATTGAAGCAGTATGTTAGGTTGAATCTTCTGGCCCATTTATCTTGTTGTTATTGTCATTCAGTCCTTGGCTCTGAAAATAAATTTTTGCTCTAAATTTGAGCAAATGGAAGGTATAGAACAACTTTGTAAGTCCATTTTAAGGCATAAACTCTGTCCATCCTGGATAAAAGATTGGAATATCATGAACACCATAAACTTAATAAAATATTTTTACCATGCGAAGACATTCATATTTCAGCTAATGGGAGGTTCTCCCTGGTCAGATCTAATCTTTATAAGTTTTGTTGGTAACCACATTTTTTCATTCCCTGTAGACACACAGGCATAACCACGTCCCCATCTTAAAACCATTGCAGGTTTCCACTCTAAAGTTAACACTCCTCTCTTAGTTTTCTCATTGCTATCTTTTGAATTTTTAAAAATTAGTGTATGTGTTCACATGTGCCACAGCATGCCTTAGTTTGCTTGTGGAAGTCAGAGGAAAACTTAGCAGTTGGTTCTCTCTGCCCACTGTTACATGTGTTGCAGGAATTAAACTCAGGTAATCAGGCTTGTGTGGAAGTGTGCTTACACACTGAGCTGTATCTCTGGCCCTTTGGATGATCAGATACTTTAAATTTTGGTAAATGCTACTTGCTGGTTAATGTTTTTATGGTTCTTTTGTTCTTATATCTGAAGAAACCCTCTCTTAGCTTTAAAGTTTGAGAACATTTGCATATTTTGTCTGAATAAGTTTTCTACTTATGTTTAGATTTATCACCTATCTTCTTTTTCTCCCTTCAGTGCTGGATTTAAATCCAAGACACCTTACTTCCCAGTGAAATCTCTATTCTATTTCTCTGTTTTATTAGCCTGATAGAACAGCAAAATTAAAATTAAAAGAAGTCTTGGTTAGAAGCCTTTCGCTGAAACCTTATTTCCTTTTTGCTTGCCAAATACACGTATTCTGTAGAGATGGACATGTCTGTCTCGTCTTTCTGCCATTCTCATGATTTAGTGCTTATCCTCGACAGCTTATCCTGTCTGCTCTAATCCTTGTTGTTGCTAAAGCCTCATTTTAGTGTTTTATGTGTATGGTGTTTGTGTGCATGTATGTCTGTGTACCACATGCATGCCTGGTGCCTGAGGTCAGAACAGGACCTCTCCCCCAGGACTCGAGTTACAGATGGTTGTGAGTCATTGTGTGGGTGCTGGGAATTGAACCTGGTTTTTCTGCAAGAGCAACAAGTGCTCTTAACCCCTGAGCCAACTCTCTAGTCCCCAATCTTTTATGTATAGGCATTTCTACTTGGATTTTCTCACTATCATTTTTAGATTAAGTGACCTGAGATTTTTAATAGAAAAATGCCCTTTTGGAGAGCTTGTCAGCATTTTCTTTCAAAAACACTCATTTATCTTTTCTGATTTTTTGTTTGTTTGTTTGTTTGTTTTTGTTTTGTTTTTTTTGAGACAGGGTTTCTCCTAGCTGTCCTGGACTCATTTTGTAGACCAGGCTGGCCTTGAACTTGCAGAGATCCGCTTGCCTCTGCCTCCCAGGTGCTGGGTTTAAAGGCATGTGCCACTACACCCGGTCATTACAGACAACTGTGAACTGCCATGTGGGTGCTGGGATTTGAACCCAGGTCCTTTGGAAGAACAGCCAGTGCTCTTAACTACTGAGCAATCTCTCCAGCCCTCCTTTCTGTTTTTTTTTTGGATTTTTTAATTATTTTATTTTTATTATTATAGCCCAATCTAAGTATGTGGTACATTATTCCTAGGTTCTGATTCTTCTGTATAGTTCTCTAACCAGTCATTTTCTGGTCCATTTTATCCTATATGCTGTGCAAGGTTAATAATGGCCCTTTGTGCCACTCTTTACATCCCTCCCCTGCTTTAAAAAAAAAAAAAGATTATTTCTAGCTGGACCTTTAATCCCAGTACTTTTATACTGCTAAAAATAAAATTTCATGTAATTTTTTTTTTATAATAAATACAGCATTATCCATATTGTTTATTATGAAGTCAATAATATATAGATCTTAAAAGATAAATTGTAGCAGGATATGATGGCAAGTAACTACTATTCTAGCATTCAGGAAGCTAAAGCAGGAGGGTGATGTTAAAGCCAGCTTGTGCTACTTGGTGAAACTTTCCCCCAAACAAAACAGCAAGAAAAAAACAAATATCCATGAAAAGTTGTACTTTTCAATATTTATCTACTTTTCTGGTCAATAAATATCAAACTACATCTTTTAAAGAAAGCTCTCAGTAGCTGTATTAACCCAGCAAAGATGGGTAAATTTTTGTGGTTGATGGTCTTTTTTTGGGGGGAAGGGGTTGTAGGGAAGGTTGAGTCGAGGTTTCTCTGTGCAACCCTGGCTGTCCTGGAACTCCTCACTCTGTAAACCAGGCTGGCCTCAAACTCAGAGAGATCCAACCACCTCTGCCTTCTGAGTTCTGGGATTAAAGGCGTATTTTTGCTATATACACTTTTACACAATCTTGTGATACATAAAAATTCAGAGCAACATGATTTATAGTATCCAAAAGATAGGGAGAACCCAAATATTAACCAACTGGTGAATGGATAAATAAAATGTACTATAAAAAGATCATTGAAAAGTTAAATATTGGGCTGGAGAGATGGCTCAGAGGTTAAGAGCACTGACTGCTCTTCCAGAGGTTCTGAACATGGTGGCTATTAACCATCTATAATGAGATCTGGTGCCCTCTTCTGGCCTGCAGGCATACATGCAGACAGAACACTGAATACATACATACATAAACAAACAAACAAACAAACAAATAAATCTTTAAAAAGAAAAGTTAAATATTTGACAGAAAATATCATCATATGCTATAACATAGATGAAGCCAAAATCTTTGGCTTCTCTCCTTCTATTGAAATTTCATTCATATGAAATCACCAAAATCCATTTGTAGCCGCACTGTGGTGGCACACACTTTAATGCCAGCACTTGAGAGGAAGAAGCAGATGAATCTCTGTGAGTTCCAGTACAGCCTGATCTAAGAGCGAGTTCCAGGACAATGAAGGCAACACAAAAAAATCCTGTCTCAAAAAACCAAAAACCAAACAAAAATAAAAACAAACCTATTTGTATGGGAGGCAAATAAGTTTAATAAGACTGGGGAAGTAAGGAGTGATTACTAATGGATATGAATTTTGGTATTGATGAAAATGTTCTCATTGTGAAGAGCCATAATTCTTAATATATTAAAAAGCACTGAATTATATTCTTCAAATGAGTTAATTTATTGTGCAGGAATTTTATCTTAAGGAAATTAAAATGAAGAGCAGTCTTTTAATGAGGCTTGTTAAGTACTCTGTTACAGCAATATTGGGACTTAAACAGTGGCTACTATATCTTGTTTGTGTGTGTGTTTCTTCTGTTTTTTTTTTGTTGTTGTTGTTTAGAGAAGTAGTTTGAATTTTGGTATTCCTCAGATGAACAGTTTGTATTTGTTTGTAGCTTTCTTGTTTTGCCAATTAGGTGAAATTTGGTATATTTAATGGTAATATTATTTCCCTCAAGAGAATGTATCTTAAATAATATAATGGTACTGTTAAGACAAACAAGGCTACACTTTTAGTTGGACTGTCTTAGACATTTATTTAGCTTACTAAATATTAAAACAATACTTGATACTATGGGACTTTTGCAAGTGAAACAGAAAACTGCCATTTAGGAGTTTGGAGTATCTGGGGTTGTTGTAATTAATTATTTTTCATTTCTCCTTTTTTTTTTTTTTTTTTTTTTACTAGGTAACTACTGTTTTTAATGAAGTCACATCAACTTTTGATTTAAATCCTCAAGTGTTACAGCAATTAGATAGTAAACGACATCAGGTCCAAATGACAGTTGCAGAGACGAACCAGGAGTGGCAAGTGTTGCAGTTGAGAGTGCATACTTTTGCTGCATGTGCAGTTGTGAGCCTGCAGCAGCTTCCAGAGAAATTAAATCCTATCATAAAACCACTAATGGAAACAATTAAAAAAGAAGAGAACACGCTAGTACAGAACTATGCTGCTCATTACATAGCTAAGCTTCTTCAGCAGTGCACAACAAGGACGCCGTGTCCTAATTCAAAAGTTATTAAGAACCTCTGTAGCTCTCTTTGTGTGGACCCATACCTCACTCCCTGTGTAACATGTCCAGTACCAACACAGAGTGGCCAGGAAATTTCTAAAGGTATATATCTGAACCTTTATTTGTCTGGAGAAGGAATTGATCATTTAAGTTTGTTTTCATTGGATTATAAGTATAATTTAAGCACAAACCCAGTTCCTTTTAGAGCCACTCCCTCCATTTCCTATTCTCTATGAAACGAAGTTTGATTATAACAAAATTGTAGTATCGGTTTATGTATTTGCCAGTCAATCAGCACTCTTATGTGCAAATGAGCCATCCAGGTAAGAAATGATAGAAGTTGGCTGAAGACTGTGTGTAGCCTTCCTTAACCTTACTAAGTTAGAAAACTAGTTATAGCAAATGTTAATAATTTGGTTCCTTAATTTAGTGCCATGTTATGATGTGAGTGAAGTCTATTTGATAAATAATACCAAATAAACAAGTTTTCTATTTTTATGTAAAAAATTTATATTAAAAGCAACTTTTATTAAGATGATCTCAGAGATAAAAATAACACTGGTATAGTCATGACTACATCCTATATGATTTTTGATTAAGATTTTAGAAAGGCTAAATTATTTGGAGTGTGATAGACTTAAAGCTTTAAAAAACAAACGAGAAAGTTCTATGTTTAATATTAACTTACAATATAGTAGGATCATTTCCTATGTGAAGAGGAAGTACTTTGCAGTGGTCAGGGTTTTCCGAATTTGTGGTGATTATGAACATTTACAGAAAACATGACGGCTGGCCCTGGTGGCGCATACCTTTAATCCCAGCACGGGAGTCAGAGGCAGGTTGATCTCTGTAAATTCAAGGCCAAGCCTGGTCTACAGAGTGAGTTCCAGGACAGTCAAGGATACACAGAGAAACCCTGTCTCGAAAAACCTAAAAAATAGAGAAAGAGAAAACATGAAATATTTTTTAATGTTTCTTATTCCAAGGCACTATCATTGCATTTCATTGTTTTTGATTATACAACTTTTGTTGTTTAATATAAATCTTAATTCAAGTAGACAATTTTGTTACCATTTCATTGTCTAACCACACAGCAACATGCTCTATAAAAAAAATGAGGTCTTACAGAGTTTAAAATTACATTTTATCTCTTTAGGAGCAGGAAACATATGCTCACCTATATTTGGACTAAAAAAATGGCTTTTTCCTCATTAGGATCCAACTCAGAAAAAGATGGAATGCAGCATACTGTCACCAAGCACAGAGGTATCATTACTCTCTATAGGCATCAGAAAGCAGCTTTTGCTATCACGAGCAGGCGAGGTCCTATCCCCAAAGCAATTAAAGCTCAGATCGCAGATCTGCCTGCAGGAAGTAGTGGGACTATCCTTGTTGAACTTGATGAGGTAAATAGTTTTTTCCCTCTGTGAATGCTTTTACTTTCTCTGAAATATTTGGTTTCTAGATTAAGAACTAAGTTCTTAATCTAGAATTTAGTCAGGCTGGAGAGATGACTTAGAGTCAGATATATTTGTCCCTCTCAGGTCTCTGAGGTGGTTGAAGAATAGATAGCTAGAGTCTCATAGTTAAATTTTGAGTTGTTTGGGAATCAAGAGGGTGTTCTAAGAAGATGCTTTTTAAATTGTGATGAAAGTTGAGTTGGATATAGAACTTTAAACTCATGGAGATAGGTCGACAGTAGAATGTTGAAGTCAGGTGCCAAATACATATAGACTGGACATTGGGATTGTATGCCAAGCCATATAACTCTCATAATTTTGGCCTAATTACCTCTGTTGTTTTGTATTGTATTTATTATTATAAGAGCAAGAGCCATTTGTTGGACTGAAAGGGGGAGCTGTTGGGGGGAAAAGATATATCTTAAACTTATAAAAAAGGAAGGGGATGGGTGGGTTGAGGCGGAAGAGGGTGGGAGGGTGGGACTGGAGGTGGGGTAGGGAGGGGATTTCAATTGAGATGTAACTTGAAGAAATAAAAAATAAAGTAAAAAAAAAAAATAAAAAAAAATAAAAAAAAGAGCCCTGATTTCTCTTCCAGGGGTTCTGAGTTCAATTTCCAGCAACCACATGGTGGCTCACAACCATCTATAGAGATGTGGTACCCTCTTCTGCCCTGTAGACATGCACGAAGACAGAACATTGTATACATAATAAATAAATAAATCTTAAAAAAAACTAAGTTGTTATTAGCTTTCAGAAATGTATTTTTGTATTTACAAATGAAAGGATTGATACTAATAGATTTTTTTAAAGCATTTTAGCAACATGGCCTGAAATTTTTAATTTAATTTTAAATTTCTCTTATAATTTATATGAATTTATCTCTCTAGGTAGCAACTACTTTTGATTGTAGATATATAAACTATTCATAAATGTAAACCAACTCACTCTCAAAGCATTGACTGCAATGGCCATATTAAACAGCAATGACAATTAATTGTTCTTTATCCTATCAACTCCAAGAATTCCTAGTGATATTCTAAGAACCGTTATACAAGCATCCAAATATTAACACATATTTAGTCAGCCAGGTATTATATTAAATGTGTACTACGAGGGTAAGGATCAAAATATAGTTTTTCATATGAACACCAATCACCTCACTGTTTAATACTTCTCTGACTTATAATGACATAACAGTATAATGTCATCTGCTCTAAAGATGCTTTCTATTTGTGATGATTTATATGAATTTTCTATTCTGTTTTGTTATAAACTACTTAAAAATATCCAGTGGGGTGTATGTGTTTGAGCTAGAATCATGTATCCCAGGCTGACTTAAAACACAATGATGTAGCCAGGGGTGACCTTGAACTTCTAATATTCTCTACACCTGCCTCCCAGGTGCCACTCCACCGATCTGTTTTCAGTATTGGGTATGAAGCTCAGGGCCTTGTGCATGTTGGGCAAACACTATGCTAGCTGAGCATCCTCACCAGCCCATAACCAGTGTAGTCCTACTACCTGGGAGACTGAGGTAGGAGGATTACAAGGCCAGGCTGGGAGCGAGGTAGGAAGAGGGTACCAAATGAATGCACAGAGTATAGATAGTGTTTCAGAACAGGGAATGCAGGCAAATGTTGAGCACTAGGTCAGCCACAGCCCTTACAGTGGCACATTAACAATGGGATGACTGTTCCTGTTTTGATTGTAAGACATGGGCTCTTAATCTGGTCTCCACAGTAAACTGTTGATGCTAAAAACACATTTTTTTGTAAAATATGGGCCATGGTTAAGTTTCTCATTAAAAGTTTCTCACTGAAACTTCTTATAAATCTGTTTCACTGATAATTATATTTTTCATGAAAAATTTACCATGGTTTGATAACCACAGCTCTATAATTTATACAGCTACTTCTTCATTTTTTTTGAGGGGTGAGGTGGTCCAGGCCAGCCTCCAACAAATTTTTTGTTGTAGTTTTACCTCAGCTTCCTGAGTTCATCACCATATTCTATACAGCTTTTCCACTTCAATTTAAAACTATGTGGTGATCTTTGAGAGAAGACAGTTTTATGACGCTTAATTACTGATAAATAAAAAGGTATCACTCTGGGGATTAGCAAAAACATAGTCTCACCATTTTGCTATAGTGATTTTTAAATAAGAATAGATGGTTTCATCTGTGGGCTGCCATTTTTTGGGGGCAAGGAACATTTAAAAAACTACTGGTAACTGTCTCTAGAAAATAGCATGTGTCCTATTTCTTTATTCCTATTTTAGACTAAAAAAAAATAATGTAGTTAGGAGTTTTAGGCCTGGGTGGAGTTGATTATTGGAAAATGTTTGCTGTGGTCATAAATACATCCAGTAATTGTTTCATTGATTAGCAGAAGCACTAACAATTTTTAGATTGTGACTTTAACATCCTTTTGATTAAAACTGCAATACACAATGCTTTTTTCTAAAATTCTTTTTTCAACTAACATTGAATTTTAGGGTCAGAAGCCTTACCTGGTACAACGGAGAGGAGCTGAATTTGCCTTAACAACTATAGTAAAGCATTTTGGTGCTGAAATGGCAGTAAAGCTGCCACATCTTTGGGACGCTATGGTTGGTCCATTGAAGACTATGATCGACCTAAATAATTTTGGTATGCATTTATTTAAATTAGTGCGAGTTTTTCAGTGTGTATCAGATATCCTTTTTTAAAAAAATTACTTATCTCTATTTATCCTAGACCAGCAGGTAAGTTTTAAAATGGAAAGCTGGTAATTTTCATGTTATTCTGTATGCATCCCCCCTTTTATAAATTTAAAAATAGATTTTGAAGTCGATTATTATTTTAAATCTTTTCAGTTGCTTTAAGTGTAGAATTTGATCACTTAACTTTTTTTTGTTTATTTATTATGTATACAGTATTTGCTCTACATATATGCCCGGGCAGATCTCAATGTAGATGGCTGTGAGCCACCATGTGGTTGCTGGGGATTGAACTCAGGACCTTGGGAAGAACAGCCAGTGCTCTTAACCTGTGAGCCACCTCTCCAGCCCGAATTTGATCACTTAAAGTCACACAATTTTTAATACAAAAAGTTTTGTTGACAATTGTATACTAGCTAAGGGGGCACTAATATTTTTTATGGGCTCTAGGTGTTAAAAATTATTTACAAAGTGATATGACTTATTTGGATAGATGGAAAGTCCCTCCTGGAAAGAGGTGATGGTCCTGCTCAAGAGTTGGTGAATTCCCTGCAAGTTTTTGAAGTAGCAGCAGCTTCAATGGATTCTGCACTTCATCCCTTGGTAATTAATATGTGTGGTGCTTCTTCAGATAACATAAACTGTCTTATTAAATAATTTTAATACTTGAAAAATACAATTTTTGTCCTTACTAATGGCATTTAAAAAATATGATAACAACTAGATTCTTGTGGGACTTGTGAACTGGGTGCTCAAATGATAGAAAACCCAACTTGGAAACTTAGGGAGCATTGTGGAAAGGGTTCTGAAGGAATGGAAGAGGAGTCAAGAAAAAGGAAAATGTAGGCTGTTTAGACCAATAACAGGCAGTGCTCCACGCAGGGAAGAACTCGGGAAGCAGGACATGGTTTCAGATAAGCGGAGGCAGAGGGAGTCCCTGGGAAGACGGAGCTGGTCTGTGGCCCGGGGACACTCGTGTGTGTGGTTTTGGTTTTGGTTTGGCTTTTTCTATTACACTTCTAACAAAAGTCTTCACAGAGGGAAGAGGAAAGTAGAAATTATTTGGTTTTAATAAAAAAAAATATTCTTTGCATAGATTTATATCAGGGAAGCTCTTTGTTATTTATTGTATTGTAAACAGTTTCAGCTTTACTTTTTTATAACTATATAACCTTAAAATAAGATTTTAGATATTTAAGATATTTAAATAAAGTAAAAGTGAATTTAGGAGATAGTAATTAGGAATAAAACTATGTCCTTTTAATTGTTGAGAATTTTTGATTAGCTATGGCAACTTGTGTCTATGTCCTAGTGACTTGGGAGGTTAGGTATTAGGATTGGTTTTGTACAGAAGTTTGAGGCCAACAAGTCCTCATCTCAAAGAAAGCTCACCCTATCTTCCTTTTTATTCTTAGTAAAGAAAGAACTCCATCTTTATCCCCTTGTACTCAGCTGAAATGTGAGGCCAGCCTCACTGTTGAACAAGTGTGTGGCTGTCGTTGGTAGCTTTTTTTTTTTTTTTGGTTTTTCGAGACAGGATTTCTCTGAATATCTCTGGCTGTCCTGGACTCGCTTTGTAGACCAGGCTGGCCTCGAACTCACAAAGATCCACCTGCCTCTGCCTCCCAAGTGCTGGGATTAAAGGCGTGCGCCACCACCGCCCGGCCGTTGGTAGCTTTAATGTTCTGTGCAATGGACATTCAGCAGTGGATGTTGTTGAAGTCATATGCTGTGCTGAGTAAGCCAGGACTTGAAAATACCTACGTATGGTACCTAGAACAAAATGAGGAGCACTGAACTCTTTCCCTGATGAGTCCTGTGATTGTCTCTCTCTCTCTTTGTTTAACTATTTTTAGCTGGTACAGCACTTGCCTCATCTTTATATGTGTCTTCAGTACCCCAGCACTGCAGTGAGGCACATGGCAGCTCGTTGCCTAGGTGTCATGAGTAAAATAGCTACCATGGAAACAATGAATCTTTTCTTGGAGAAGGTACTTCCGTGGCTGGGAGCAATTGATGACAATGTCAAACAAGAAGGTGCAATTGAAGCACTTGCCTGTATCCTTTATTTTGCCAAACTTTGAAAAATTTTATTCATTTTATTTAAGAATAACTTAAAGTTTACTCATTTTAAAATGTATATAAAATTTGCTGTATTCCAAAATGACAATTTTATTTTGAAGTATTTTACATTTTACTATGAATTTATTATTAAAATTTTATATAAGAAGCTTAAAGAATTGTTTAAAACAGGTAACTTTTTAATAAACAAAGTACTTTTATGTAATTTTAAACTAGTAACTAATCTGTTTATTTTATATTTAATGTTTTATTAGTATTTTAGTATTAATTAAATACTGGGTAAATTATATTTACCTTAAATGTATGTTTCTAAGCTTTGTTTATTTTTTTCAGGGGAAAATTATTGAAATACATGAGATAATTAAACTCTGGTTTTTCTTCAGATCATGTAAACTTTTGCCTTTTACTGAAACATACCAAATCTAGAAATGTACTGCAAGTCTTTTGAAGGACATAGCAGCCACTGTTTGATTCAGAATGTGTGAACCCCATGTATCAAAGCAAGAAAAGTGGATAAGGGGCTGGAGTGATGGCTCAGAGGTTAAGAGCACTGGCTGTTCTTCCAAAGGTCCTGAGTTCAATTCCCAGCAACCACATGGTGGCTCACAACCATCTACATTGAGATCTTGTGTCCAGGCATTTATGTAGAGCAAATACTGTATACATAATAAATTAATAAATAAATGTTAAAAAAAAAGTGGATAAGGTCAGATCAGTAAAAACCTGATGCAGAATTCTCATAACCGTAGGATTAGGTTCAGTATATCCAGATTGTGGTTTTTAATGCTCCTGGTGGGAAATTTGTAATTAATCTTTGTATGATACTGAGTTGACCCAGGGAATCTGACTCCCTCTTCTGACTTCCTCAGACACTAGGCATGCAACTGTTGCATAGTCAGACATACAAACAAAACATGGAAACACATACAATTAAAATTTAATTAAAAAATTAAAAAACAACAACCCACATACATGTAGATAGATCTTATGTGTATGATTGATTGATTGATTTTATGTCTACAGGTGTTTTGCCTACAGGTTTGTCTATGCACCATGTGCATACTTGGTGTCCATGTAGACTAGAAGAGGCCATTAGATCCCTGGGACTGGAGTTACAATGGTTGTGAGCTACTATGTGGGTTCTGAGTCTCAAAGCCAGGTCCCTTGTAAGAGCATCTAGTGTCCTTAAGCAATGGATCATTTCTCCAGCCCCCGCATTGTTTGTTTGTTTTTGTTTTTTTGAGCCAGCATTTCTCCGTGTAGTTTTGGAACTCACTCTGTAGACCAGGCTGTCCTCAAACTCAGAGATCCGCCTGCCTCTGCCTCCTGAGTGCTGGGATTAAAGGCGTGTGCCACCACTGCCTGGCTTTCGATTTTATGTTTTTAATTATGATAGTTTCATAATGTTTTAAAAAGAGTACCAACATGTAAATGTAGTTATAATTGCCAACAGAAGTCACTGTCTTAAGCCTGGCAGGATGGTGTACATCTGTAATCCTAGCACTCGAGGTAGAGGGAAAAGGATCAAGAGTTCGAGGTCATACTAGGCTTATAAGGATACCTTAATAAATAAAATAATAAATAGTATTTGAAAACATCTACCTGGGAACTATTTTGAAATTTCCTTGATGATTTACTCAGGTGTTATGGAACAACTGGATGTTGGTATTGTTCCATATATTGTCCTTTTAGTTGTCCCTGTATTGGGAAGAATGAGTGATCAGACAGACAGTGTGAGATTCATGGCTACTCAGTGCTTTGCCACGCTAATTAGACTGATGCCACTTGAGGTAAGATATTGTGATTCATGAATTTAGTATTTTCTAAAACTTCGTAATAATTTTTTTTGTTTTTGTTTTTTTTTTTCGAGACAGGGTTTCTCTGTGTAACAGCTCTGGCTGTCCTGGAACTCACTCTGTAGACCAGACTGGCCCCAAACTCACAGAGATCCTTTGGCTTCTCCCTCCTGAGTGCTGAGATTTAAGGCATGCACCACCATGCCAGGCACAACTTTTTATTTTTTAAAGATTTTATTTTTGTGTCTGTGTGTCGGGGTGTATGTGCCTGTGAAGTCTGTCCCTGTTTAATTAATACTTCAGGTTGACACACTGTAATGTATCCCTTCCCCTAAGAAAACGAACAAACAAAACAACTGTGTTTTGTTAATGTATTTTTTAGATCTCCATGGGTAAAATTTGTTTTACAAGAATAATAATTGTATGATCCAAAGTTCATAATTATAAATATTTTGTATTTAAGTTTTTTATGGTACTAAGGATTGAACATAGAACCATGTATATGGTATGTAAGTGTTCTACCAATTATCTATATCCCCTTGCTCAGAATATCTATCTCAAAAGTATGACTGGTTGAGGAGATGACTCCGTGTTAAGAGTGCTTGGTGCATAAGTATGAGGACCTGAGTTTGAATCCCTAGCACCCACATAAGAACTAGATGTGGCCACACATGCCTGTCACTCCAACACTAAGGGCAGGGACAGGAGGATTACTGGACTTGCTGGCTACCAGCCTGGCTCTGGATTCAGTGAAATGATACTAGAGAGTAACATAGCAGGGCACCTGATACCTGTTGGTTTTTATGCATGAGAACACACACACACACATAATCTGTCAAATCACTGTTAAAACATAAGGCTGGATACAGCCAAGGTGTGTCTGTGCATCACAGTATGTCAAGGGATTTGATGGAGTACTGTTGTGTTTAAATTATTTAAGGGGGGGGGAGGCTAGTTTAGCAAACAATTAACAGTCTCATAAGTGATTCCCCCCTCAATATATTGTGTTTTGAAAAGGAACAGAAGTGCTTTGTATGTATTTTACATTTTGTCTCATGCTCAGAGATGAGACTTAATAGCTCTTCTCATTCTCTCCAGTCTAGCAAGGGCCTTCCTTAGATCAGCTGGCTGCTGAGTTATAAATAACAGACACTATTACATTTGTTGTTCTTACTTAGACTCTTTCTTGGGCTCAAGCAGTTTTACCACTAACCTATACAAGTGTTAGCAAAATGAAAAAGCACAATTCTTTTGTTATAAAATAGGAAAGTTTTGGGGATTTTTTTTGAGACTTTTACATACCATATTTTAATATTCAGTATCTGAAGACATCAGAACACTATGAAACTTATAGTTTTTAGTAACAACATGTAAATTAGACTACATTATCTTTGTTTCTTTTTTTAACACTTGTTGCAAAATAAAGTCCTAATTGTATTCTTTAGAATACCTCAGGTTTATTTTCTTTGTCTAATTCTTCAAACACTTTTAATGTCGTTTAAGATTTTTACATTTATTTACTATCAAGTCTTTATACTATTTTTATACTTTTTTCTGTGTGTATGTCTTGGTAAAACTGAAATAATAATAATAATAATTATTATTATTATTATTTTTTTTTTTTTAGGGTTTTCCGAGTCAGGGTTTCTCTGTGTAGCCCTGGCTATCCTGGACTCACTTTATAGTCCAGGCTGGTGTTGAATTTACAGAGATCCACCAGCCTCTGCCTCCCGAGTGCTGGGAATAAAGGTGTGCACCACCACACTCGGCCATTACAGACAGCTGTGAACTGCCATGTGGGTGCTGGGATTTGAACCCAGGTCCTTTGGAAGAGCAGTCTGTGCTCTGAACTGCTGAGCCATCATCTCTCTAGCCCCAAACTGAAATTATTTTGATAACATTTTAGGATTGAAATTTTTGTAAACAGCATAGACTATCAAGAGAGATGAAGGCTTTTTAGAGAACATAGTGAGACCTTGTGTTCCCTTTCTCCTCCCACCACACAAGGACCAAGCATGAGTTAGTACTTCTTTTTGAGACAGGATCTTATATAGCTCGGGCTGATCTCACATTCTCTGTGTAGCTAAGCATGAACTTTAATTCTGCCTCCAAGCTGAGTGCTCTGAATACAGGTGTAGTTTTATGCAGTGCTGGGGTTGAACCCAGGGCTTTTTAGTCAAGCACTCAACAAATGAGCTATGTACTACTCTCCAGCCTAACTTTAATACATTTTAAAAATCATTTCAGGCAGGCATTCCAGACCCTCCAAACATGTCAGAAGAATTAATCCAGTTGAAAGCAAAAGAACGACACTTTTTAGAGCAATTATTAGATGGAAAGAAGTTAGAAAATTACAAGATCCCAGTACCAATCAATGCTGAACTAAGAAAGTATCAGCAGGTAAGTTTGTTTATCCTTCAGTTTGTAAATATGAAGTCACTTTTTCTATTTGATTTAGTAAAGTCTTAGTTTTAGTGTCCTATATTAATTTCTCTTTTGCTCATATAAAGATTTAAGCTCATGCAAATATATATTACAAGAAAAGGGTTCTTATCTGTTTACATTTATAGTTTTTTCTTTTTCTGCCCAACCTTCTAGGATGGTGTGAACTGGCTAGCCTTTCTTAATAAGTATAAGCTTCATGGAATTCTGTGTGATGACATGGGCTTAGGAAAAACATTACAGTCCATCTGTATTCTAGCAGGAGATCATTGTCAGAGGTAATTTAAAACATTATTTCAAAATAAAATTCTAAATTCTGATCAGTATAAACAAATTACTTAATTATTTTTTCTTTTATAAAGGGCCCAGGAATATGCAAGATCGAAATTGGCAGAATGTGTGCCACTTCCTTCCCTGGTGGTTTGTCCGCCAACACTGACAGGCCATTGGGTAGATGAAGTCGGTAAATTCTGCTCCAGGGAATATCTCAACCCATTGCATTATACTGGTCCTCCCACTGAAAGGATAAGGTAAGATCTGTACAACAAAAAGGTTCATTTGTTAAGTATTTTGGAGGCACAAAATTTAATAAAAGGGAATTGCAGTTAGCTCCACAATCATAACCATAGAAACCCAGCTTAAGGAAGGTGGTAAGAAGGACTTGAACCATTGTCCCACCCACTGTGGTTCTAAGTGTTGTGGGTGAGAACCTGCAGGAGCCATGTCCATTCTGTGTGCTCTTTTGAGGACCTTGTAGCTACAGCACCTCTTTGTTCTTTTATTCCATTCTCTACATATTTCTCTCAGAATTTCCTTTTCTTCTGCTTCATTTTCTTCCTTTGCTTTCTTTATACATACTTTTGGTTCATAGTGGCTGTTCTAGATAGACCACTGTCATGGCGACAATCGTGTACTCACAATCACCCTCTCAGTAGTTCTCAATCTGTGGGTGGGTCAAGATACGTTTGGGGGTTGCATATCAGATATTTACCGTACTATTTATAACAGTAGCAAAATTGCAGTTATGAAGTAGCAACAAAAATTATTTTATGGTTGAGGGTCACCACAACATAAAGAATTATATTGAAGGGTAACAGCATCAGGAAGGTTGAGAACCACTGCTCCAAGGTCTACTGTTTGGAGATTAGTGTAAAGCATAGGTCCTGAGTCCAAGATCACTTAAGTGGACAGAGTGAGGATTTGAACATAAGCAGTTCAAATGTTTGCACCTGAGCAATTCATGTAGCGTCTCTGATTATTCATGCATTTGTAAGTGATAGGAATTCAGCACAAGTTAACTTAAGTAAACAGTGAATATCAGTTCACTCCCTTGAGAATTTCAAGGCTGGATTATTGCTTTAGAAACAACTAGAGTACTTTTACTTGTTCTTCCCTTCCAAACATAATTTGTTGAATTGATGTTTACTTGACTTTATTCTGCAGTTGGTGGGTAAAATGACCTTGGGCAGTTCCAGGCCCACATTCTCCAAGTTCCACTACAATTCTAAGTAGATCTTTCCTCCTTCATCAGGGATCTCAGTCTTGGATAAAATAGACTGGCTGTGAATAATGTCCAAAAGATAAAATGTGTGAATAGTTCAACCTGGTTCTGATGCTTCATCTCTTTATTCATTACTGGGATATATGATTGATAAACCCAATTTAGCCTGAGTTTCCCATATTTTGAGTTAGGCGCTCATCTATTTTCTGAGCTACATAGTGGGTCTACATCATAAAGAATGTGGTTTGTTAGCATCCTTGTGTACAGAGTAAACACAAGGGCTCAGTAGGGAGATTGAAGCACTTTATAAATAGTAGCTGTAGTTACACTCTTAAAATTGTATTTAGATGGATGGTAGTATCACATACCTTTAGCCTTTGATCCCAGCACTCCAAAGGCAGAGTCAGATGGATCTCTGAGTTCAATGCCAGCCCGGTCTACAGAGTGAGTTCCAGGACAGCCAGGGCTATGCAGAGAAACCCTGTCTCCAAAACCAAGCCAACCAACAAGCAAACAAATAAAATTGTATTAACAAATTAATAATTACTGTCTTCTCATTATTTTTAAAGGTTACAGCATCAAGTAAAAAGACATAATCTGATAGTAGCTTCATATGATGTTGTGAGGAACGACATAGACTTCTTTAGGTAAGAACTCAAATATTCTCTAGAAAAATTTAGTATTGATAGGTGCGAGGGGGGTAAGAGGGTAGTGTGGTGCTGAATATGAACAGTGTACTTGATTGCATGTGTGAAAATGTCAGCCAAACCATCACTCTGTACACTGAATGCATGCTAACTTAAATTTAAAGACTTAGGTGGGAGAAAGCACAAAAAAGATTTTTCAGGTTGCTAGAACATACTGTTTTGATCTAGATTGTGGTTATTTGTATAAGTATACCTTATAAAATTCATGTATCCATTTCTTCAGAATTGTAGATTTTTCTGTATACTCTATTTCTGTGAAATATTTATAGCAAAAATTAAAAAAAGATTTGCTATTGAAATTGAGAACACTTAATTTTTCTGCTTCTAAGATTGTCTGGTATACAGGAAAAGATGATAACAATTTTTATTTATTTTTTCCTTAGAAATATTAAATTTAACTACTGTATTCTTGATGAAGGCCATGTCATAAAAAATGGAAAAACCAAGTTGTCAAAAGCAGTAAAACAGCTGACTGCTAACTACAGGGTTATTCTTTCTGGAACACCAATCCAGGTAATTAGTTACTGTTCTTCCTATTTAAAAACAAAAATAATAAATTTGCCAGGTTGCATGGCATTTAGCAGTAACTTAAGGAGTCTTTTAGTTTATAAAGATGACGAATTTCCAGTAGTTAAATTGTTTTTATAAACATTCCTTTGGTATGTGTTGGTAGCTAAACAGGCTTGTTTTAGTTAGATTTTGGTTTGGTTTTTGTCTGTTTTTGTTTTGAGACAGAGTCTCACTGTGTAGCCCTGGCTGGCCTGAAATCCACTGACCAAGTTGGTCTTAAACTCATTGTAATCTGCTTCCTGCCTCTGCTTCCTGGATGCTGGGCTTACAGATATGCCTGACTACACCTGGCAGGCCGGCCTTCCCGCCCTGCCTATCCTTCCTTTCTTTTGGAGGGGCGGGGTTGTTTTGTTTGCTTTGGAGACAGGATTTCTCTGTGTATCCCTGGGTGTTCTGGACTCACTTTGTAGACCAAGATAGCCTTGAACTCACAGAGATCCACCTGCCTCTGCCAAGTGCTGGGATTAAAGGCGTGCGCCACCACACCTGCCAATTACAGGTAGCTGTGAACTTCCTTGTGGATGCTGAGATTTGAACTCAGGTCCTCTGAAAGAACAGCCAGCACTCTTAACCACTCAGCCATCTCTCCAGGTCCTGTAAAAAATTTTTTAAGGTTTATATTTTTAAATTTTTATGTGTATTAGTGTTTTGCCTGTGTATTGTATATAAGATCACAGAGACCAAAAGAGGATGTCACATTCCATAGTACTAGAGTTACAGTTGGGTATAAGTCACCACATAGATGTTGGGAACTGAATCTGGACCCTCTATAAGTAGACTGGGCGTGGTGGCGCACACCTTTAATCCCAGCACTCCAGAGGCAGAGGCAGGTGGATCTCTGAGTTCAAGACCAGCCTGGTCTACAGAGTGAGTTCCAGCTCAGCCAGGACTACAGAGAAACCCTGTCTCAAAAAACCAAAAAAAAAAAAAAAAAAAAAGCAGTAAGTATTCCTTACTGATGAGCTGCCTCTCAAGGTGTCCCATCTCCCCTGCTGTTTTGTAACTGAGACTAACCCAGAACTCACTGTAGATTAAGCTGACCTTGAACTCACAGATCTGCTTGCCTCTCAAACAGGTCAAGTTTAATTAAAGGTCATACTTAAACTCTAATTTTAGGTTATTTAAGTAACACCTGTTTGATGTATAAAACAGATTTTATCCTACACTGACCATTCTACTTATATAGCATTACCTAGCAATCTGATTTAGCAGTGAAAATCGAGAACCTACTTAGAAATGAATCATCATACAGTTGCAGTATGAAAAATTCAGCAGATGTTTATATCTGGCCTGGCTATATCAAAGATAGTCACCTTTGGTGGAAAGAGTACTTTGATCATTTCCCAGTTGATGGAACCATATTCTCTAGCTCTAAAAATTGATTTGTTCTTTTCAAGGCAGGGTCTCACTGTATAGACTTACTGGCCTCAGATTTGCTTTACCTGCCTTAGCTTCCCAAGTGCTGGAATACAGATGTGTGCCACCATGCACAGCAGTGGATATAAGTTTTTTTTTTTTTAATTTTTTTTTTTGGGGAGACAGGCTTTCTCTATAGCCTTGGCTATGGTGACTGTTGTGGAACTTCCTGTGTAGACCAGGCTGGCCTAGAACTCACAAAGATCTGTCTGTCTCTGCCTCAGGAGTGCTGGGATCAGAGGTTTGCAATACCATGCCCAGGTTATAATTCTTATTTTTAATTTATTTTTAGCAGTTAGTTACTGCTTATTCTAAGGCAGTGGTTCTCAACCTATGAGGATTACATGCAGATATCCTGCATATCAGATATTAACATTATGATTCATAACAGTAGCAAAATTACAGTTATGAAATAGCAATGAAAATAATTTTATGGTTGGGGGTCACCACACCATGAAGAACTGTATTAAAGTGTGGCAGCACTAGGAAGGTTGAGAGCACTCCTCTGAGCGTGTCAATATGGCTAGTTAAGTAAGCACCTACATAATTTAATAATCATCAGAGACAAGCTTTCCTTTTTCTTTCTTTTTTTTTTCTTTTTGGTTTTTCGAACAGGGTTTCTCTGCGTATCCCTGGCTGTCCTGGAATTTACTCTGTTAACCAGATTGACCTTGAACTCACAAAGATCCACCTGCCTCTGCCTTCCAAGTGCTGTGATTGAAGGCGTACACCACTATGCCCATCTATGTTTAAGTTTTAAAGAGGTTATTACTTGTACTTGATTGAAACATCAGAAGCTTTGAGGTTTTATCTAATTAAAGGTCATCTCTTTCCTCCTCCCCTGCTTTAACAGTTTAGTTTTGTGCTGTCAGGTGGGTTTCTGTTCAGCAGAGCAGAGTTAGAAAGGTGTCTGTGTTAGAGAGCAGTTGTGCATGTGCTGAGTCAGGGCTGATGAGGTTTCTGAAGAGGAAAAGGGGGGCACAGTAGGACCCAAATGTACTGGGGATGATAAAGAAAAGATAATTGGTGTTTCTTTTTATGTTCAGAACAATGTTTTGGAGTTGTGGTCATTATTTGATTTCCTTATGCCTGGATTTTTGGGTACTGAACGCCAGTTTGCTGCTCGATATGGCAAACCTATATTAGCGAGTAGGGATGCACGGAGCTCCAGTCGAGAACAAGAAGCAGGTAAGAAAGAGTTACAGTAAGAATCCATGAATATGATTTATTCCAAACATTTAATGCTTTGTTCTCACTGTTGACAGGTGTTCTTGCAATGGATGCACTGCACCGCCAAGTCCTGCCATTCCTTCTGAGAAGAATGAAAGAAGATGTTTTGCAGGATCTTCCACCTAAAATTATTCAAGACTATTACTGTACTCTTAGCCCTCTTCAGGTTAGCAATGTGGTCATTTGTAGTTGTTGGTAGAACATTATTAGTAGGACAGCCTTTAGTTTTATCAGATGTCCATAGATAATTATATTCTGCAGTTTATTTGGTGACTTTCTGGCTAGATTCCTAAAATCTTGCCATAAAGTGAACATGAACCACATCTAGGAGGAGGAGTCTAGAGGATTTCCCTCCAAAGGGACAGCATATTTTCTCTAAAGATAATGATCTGTATTTAAAGATAGTGATGTGTATTTAAAGACAGTGATCTATATTCTATATTAAAATAGAAACCAATGCTCTTCTGTCCGCTACATGTAAAGAAATAATCCTTTGGAATCTGGCTCCAAGTCTCATCCTGCCCCCCAGTTTCTCCCTAAGATATTTCACTTAAAGAAAACACTGACTCCTCGTTGGCACATCCAAACTTCCAGCCTTGCTGCTCTTGTACTTTGGGGCTATTATTGAATAAAATAAGGCTTGCTTGAACATGGGTCTTAGAGAATTGTGGCAGCTGACCGTATTGGAATTGGGACTTTATGACTGATGGACAGGTGCCATATGCAACAGGATGTGCTTACAAAAGGGTGATTTATATCCCTGGCAGAAGATTATGGGATGGCATGGGATTTTACCACACAGAGTGGTATGTGATTTCATGATATAAGTCATTTATTTTTGGAATATTGATTTAGTATTTTCAAACCAATGGTAACTGAAACTATGAGAAGCAAAAAGGGACCGAGAGGGTGCCAATATATATATAAAAAGTCTTTATTAGGGCCAAAATCTGTCCGTGAGCGGTCATCTTTATGACAGCATTATAGATATTACATAGTCCCTGTTTTTGCAAATACAGCAAAACTCAGAAAAAGTAAGTAACTTGCCTAACCCTACTGTTAAGAGTTAAGTGTAGAAATTGCCTAACCCTACTGTTAAGAGTTAAGTGTAGAACTTGCCTAACCCTACTGTTAAGAGTTAAGTGTAGAACTTGGTCATTGGCATGTTATTGTGCTTGAAATACTAGTTGTTTTCTATCCATGTTGTGAATAAATTTTGCCCATTTCTCACTTTATACGCAGAGACTGTTAGTTTATTGTAAGTCTTTCCTTGTACTCCTCATAGAAACCATTTCTATCAGACTTTTCTGCTTGAATGGTCAGTTTATATTCGTTTCAGTATTGGTTGGTTTGGTAAGGTCAAATGAATCAAAAACTCATAGACTCACCTGAAACCTTACCTTTTCCTTCTCAGGTGCGATTAGTATATTGCTCATTAGCCACTGGTGATCCGTTCACCTTGGTTTGTGGACAGGACATTGTTCCAGAGACTGAGAGCTCTTACTATCTGGTCTACAGAGTGGTTTCAGGACAGCCAGAGCTACACAAGAGAGACCCTGTCTCAGAAAAAGAAAGAAGGAAATAAAATAATTTCTTGAAAGGAATGTCTTAAGAGTAATGAGATACTTTTTACCCTTTGGGAAAAAATATTGTAATATTCAGGTGATATTATATATAGTACAATGTATAGGCAAAAACCACATTAAATAATCTGGAGGAAGAGAACTCCAGAGGGAGTGACACTTTAGCTCTGTTTAGCATCATGGCTTGTGACCTTGGTAGATTTGACCTCCTTTGCATTGTGTTAGTCAGTACAAGGTAGTGCTTTAAACAGCAGTAACACTTACTGTTCTGGTGTCAGAGTGTACTTCTGGATCTGATTCCCTTTTATCAGTAATATGTTTTCCTAAATGGTGAAAAAATTTAGCATGTGTGTAATACTTGCAGCTGAACTTAACACATTAAATTTTTTTCTGTAAATTCCTTTAAAATTAAAAATTATATGTATGTGTGTATGTATATATATATGTGTGTGTGTATATATATATTTTTTTTGACTGTTTCCCTGGGGATAATTTCACAGGTTCAGCTTTATGAAGACTTCGCTAAGTCTCGTGCCAAGTGTGATGTTGATGAGACTGTGTCTTCAGCTGCACTTTCAGAAGAAACTGAAAAACCAAAACTTAAAGCTACAGGTCATGTATTCCAGGTAGAGGTTATAAACTATTTTTAAAGCTTAAAAAATGTTCTTTAGTGGGCGAAGTTTTTATATAGAACATTAAAATGTGTATTTCTCTTTTTTTTTCAACATTGTATGTAACATGAAAATTATCAAAGTGCCTTTAATATTTACTGGTTTTGTTTGTCTGTTGAGAGAGTCTTATATAGCTCAGGCTAGCTACACGCTCACCGTGGCTAAAAGCTGCAGCTCTTGATTCTCCTCTTTTTTTTTTTGAGGGGGGAGGTTGAGGCGGGGTTTCACTGTGTAGCCCTTGCTCTGTAGACCAGGCTGGCCTTGAACCCAGAGATCTTGCCTGCCTCTGCCTCCTGAGTGCTGGGATTAAAGGTGTGCAGCCCCACTCCCCACCCCACTCCTGGCTCTTGATTCCCCTTCTTTTTACTTTCAGAGTGCTGGGATTATAGGCATGTGCCACCACACACAGCTAATAGTAATATTAACAATAAGATGCTTTTAATATCTAACTTACAAAATGTAACACACTTGTATTGCATGAAAAGAGAGATTTAGAGTGAAAGGTCTTACTTTTCCATTCAGAAAGTCATGAAGTGAGTACTTTACTATATTGTAGTCTGGGTGCACTTCTGTATGTGGAAGTCTGAAGCGGACATTAGCATCTTTCCTTTTTTTCTTTTTTGTTTTCCAAGACAGGATTTCTCTGTGTAGCCCTGATTATCCTGGAACTCACTCTGTAAACTGGCCTCAAACTCACAGATCTGCCTGCCCTCTGCCTCCCGAGTTCTGGGATTAATGGTGTGTACCACCACCACCTGGCTAGGTATCTTTGTAGATTGTTTCCCATTTTGTATAATGAGGAAGAATCTCTTGCTGAGCCCAAAGCTTGCTGTTTAGGCTCATCTGGCCAGGGAATCCCCTTTACCCTTCTACTATGCACTAGAATTATAGGCAGTCCACGGTGCCCACTTGGATTTTTTTTTTTTAATGTGGGTTCTAGGTGTCTGAACTCTGGTCCTTGTGTTTGCAGTTGCAAACAGTTTATGGGCTCCACCATCTTGCCCAGCTCTGAACTAGTTCTTGAACATTTTCTAGACAAATGGAGTAGTGAGGAAAGGACATAAATTACAGACACTTATGGTTTGAAAATTCACCGACATAAGTTATTTTTCCCCGTTTAAAGGCATTACAGTATTTACGTAAACTGTGCAACCATCCAGCATTGGTCTTAACCCCTCAGCATCCAGAATTCAAGAGTACTACTGAAAAGCTTGCTGTTCAGAATTCTTCTCTTC
This sequence comes from Lophiomys imhausi, assembly GCA_907164525.1. NCBI lineage: Eukaryota > Metazoa > Chordata > Mammalia > Rodentia > Muridae > Lophiomys > Lophiomys imhausi. Next base: position 4,315,442 of record CAJQZJ010009141.1, read on the forward strand.
ATGATATTCAACACGCACCTAAACTCTCTGCCTTGAAACAAGTATGTATGTTTGTTAATGATAAAATCATGTGTCCTAATATATAATATTAGGAAAATATGCTGTTCCCAAAGATTGTTAATGTATTTACTATTTATTGTATTTTTTAATTTGGCTTACTAATTTTTTTTATACAGCTCTTAAAAATATGACATGCCATCTTAACCAGCTTTAACTGTGCAGTTCTGACATTACATTCACAACATTGTACAGCGGTTACCTCCATCTAATCCCTCTATAACCCAGAATGTTGCCTACCAAGCAGCTAGCTATTCACCACCTTCTCTTTTACAATCCTGTTCTATGATTTACTTTGTTTTTTTTTTTTGAAATGGGGTTTCTTTGTATATCCCTGGCAGTACTGTACTGGTATACTTACTGTGTAAACCAGACTGGCCTCAAACTTAGAGATCCACTTGCCTCTGCCTCCCGAGTGCCGGGATTAAACCCGTGTGCCTGGCTATGATTTGCTTCTTTTTTTTTTAACTGTTTGTTTGGTTTTTTTTTTTTTTTTTTCGAGACAGGGTTTCTCTGTGTAGCTCTGGCTGTCCTGGACTCGCTTTGTAGACCAGGCTGGCCTCGAACTCACAGAGATCCGCCTGCCTCTGCCTCCCAAGTGCTGGGATTAAAGGCGTGCGCCACCACCGCCCGGCTGATTTGCTTCTTTAACTGTTTGATTTAAATGGAATCATACAGTGTTGTGGTTTTGACTGACCTCCCCCCCCTTTTTTCTTTTTTTGTTTTGTTGTGTTTTTTTTTTTTTTTTGAGACAGGATTTCACTGTCTAGCCTAGAATTTATTGTGTAGTCCAGGCTGGCTTCAAACTGAAAGATTTGCCTGTTCCTCTGAATACTGAGATTAAGAGCATGTGTCATATATGATCTATTATTAAAATACTTTTTCTTTTCATTAAAGAAGTTACTTTGTAGCTTTTGTTTGGGTCACTTCCTGGAATTAACATTTACTAAAGATCTATGGAGTCTCAGAGAACTAAGGAAGAGGAAAGGAGGCTGGTGGTCAGTTTTAGCCCCACATAATAATGGGCTGATATAGGTTACAAATAAATTTAACCTTTTCTTTCCATAGAAATACTTACAGTAGCTAGTATTGTGGTAGCAAGTATTTGCTATCTGCTTCTGTTGAATGGATGTGTAATACTTTCTTCCCCAAGTTGCTGTTGGACTGTGGTTTGGGAAATGGCAGCTCTTCCGAGAGTGGCACAGAGTCTGTTGTGGCCCAGCACAGAATACTGATCTTCTGTCAGCTTAAAAGCATGCTTGATATAGTAGAACATGATCTGCTCAAGCCTCACCTGCCCTCCATCACTTACTTGAGACTTGATGGCAGCATACCTCCTGGACAGAGGCACTCCATTGTTTCCCGGTAAGCAGCTCCCTAAACTCTGCTGTTGTGTCCAGTGACAGTGTGTTTTTATTGCTTGTGTAGACATTTGTCTCTAGAAGTGTTTTCATTGGGTAAATACCTGCAGCTCTGTGTTAAAAAGGAGATTCACTTGGACTGGATTACCCAGTAACAGAGCTGCAGAAGTGCTGTGATGAACCCTATTAGGAAAGCACGAAGAGCGTACAGGAAGCCTAGATACCTGCTTTCTTCCTCTCTGTGTTTAGGGGTCAAGGTGGAAGCAAGCAAATAGGTAGGTAGCTCAGCCAAAATCTTGGTCCTTGCTACTGTTTTTTCTGCAGAATGTGTGTTCTACAAACTCTGCCTGAAAGACATCGAAGGAGTCGGCATTCCGAGATAGCTGATTCCCAGATTCAATCCCAAACCTCACATGCTCTTCTAGTGCATTCTTTTAGGCCAGGGTCTCGACAAACTCAGAGCTCACCAGTAAGGCTAGTCGTGATAGCCAAATCACTCCAAGGGTTCCTGTCTCCACCTTTCAGAGGATTAATATGTAGAATATACAGTGAACACAAACTATACACCAAAAAAAAAAAATCATCACCCAACTCCACCTGGGTTATAGAGGGATTGGATGGAGGTGACTGCTGTGCAATGTTGTGAATGTAATGTCAGAACTGCACAGTTAAAGCTGGTTAAGGTGGGGCTGGAGAGATGGCTCAGTGGTTAAGAGCACTGGCTGCTCTTCCAGAGGTCATGAGTTCAATTCCCAGCAACCACATGGTGGCTCACAACCATCCATAATGAAATCTGGTGCCCTCTTCTGGCCTGCAGATATACCTGCAGACAGAACACTGAATACATAATAAATAAATCTTTAAAAAAAAAGCTGGTTAAAGTGGCATGTCATTTTTTTTTTTTTTGATTTTTCGAGACAAGGTTTCTCTGTGTAGCCCTGGCTGTCCTGGACTCACTTTGTAGACCAGGCTGGCCTCGAACTCGCAAAGATCCACCTGCCTCTGCCTCCCAAGTGCTGGGATTAAAGGCGTGCGCCACCACTGCCCGGCAAGCATGTCATTTTTTAAAGAGCTGTATAAAAAAATTAGTAAGCCAAATTTAAAAATACAATAAATGGAATCCTTTCTAGGAAGCCCTTGTGTCTATATCCTAAATTAGTTTCCCTATTTTGCCCTTTACAGTTAGAATTAAAGGCAGGCTGCAATGCCTATGTGGTACTTACGTAGATTCTGAATTTCAGCACACTTTTGTAAGTGCTTTATCTCCTCAGTGTCTCTCTAGCCTCTTGCTATTTGTCTTAATGACTATTCTGAGAATCCATGGTTTTAATTTTGATTTTCCTGACAGTGATGTTGAATGTCAGTCTTTGTATTATTGTTTTGTTGCACATATACTGAATGATCTATTGCATCTATTGAAAATTGTTCATTTCATTAGCCTACTTACTGGTTGGGTTGATGCTTTTGGTGTTTGTGTTCATTATATATTTTACGTATTAGTCCTCTGTAAGGTTAGCAAAAAAATTTTTTCCCATTCTGTAAGCTGTCTCTTCATTTGATAGTGTTCCTTTGATGTACAGGTTTTTTTTTAATGTTTATTTATTACAGGTTACATCTCTATCACAGTGTCCTCTTTCCACCCCTCCCAGTCCCGCCCTCTCACCCTCTACCCCCTATCCCTTCCATCCCACTCCTCTGGAGTGGAGTGTCCCTACATAACAGTCCCCCACCCCAGTTCAGTAGTCATATGAGGGCCAAGAGCCTCCTGATACACTGGGGTCCTACAAGACAGCACCACTAGGGCAAAGTGTCTCATGGACAGGTAAATGATGTACAGGTTTTAATTACATGTGACCCTATTTGTCATTTCTCGGCATTGTTTCCTGAGTAATTAGAATCCTTTTTAGGAAGTACTTGATTGTGTCTATATCCTAAATTAGTTTCCCTATTTTTGCCTTTTACAGCTAAGAAATTTCAGTTCTTTATTAAAGTCCCTGATCATTTAGAATTGGATTTTGTGCAGGGTGACAGGAATCTAGATGTAGAGATACAGTTTTCAAAGCACTGTTAGCTGAAAAAAGGCTGTCTTGCCTGGCATGGGGGCACATGCCTTTAATCCAGCACTCGGGAGGCTGAGGCAGGCATATCTCTGTGAGTTCGAGGCCAGCCTGGTCTACAAAGCGAGCCCAGGACAGGGGCTGTCTATACTCCAGTGTATGTTTTGGACATTTTGTTGAAATTCAGGTTGCTGTAGCTACACAAGTGTGTGTGTGTGTATTTGGTTTTTCAAGACAGGGTTTCTCTGTGTATCTTTGTCTGTCCTGGACTCCCTTTGTAGACCAGGCTGGCCTCGAACTTACAGAGATCCACCTGCCTCTCCCTCCCGAGTGCTGGGATTAAAGGCGTGCACCACCATGCCTGGCCACGAGTGTATATTTTGATCCTTTGTTTTATTGCATTATTTTCAGTGTCTGTGCTCTTGCTGTTAATACACTGTTTCTTGTGGCTTGGAGATATAACTGAAATCAGCTATCAGGTGACACCTCTAACTGGATCTTTTCGCTCAGGGTGGCATTGGCTTATCCAAGGTCTTCTGTACTTAATATGAGTAGGATTTTCCCCCTATTTTCTGTGAAGAGTTATTGGTTTGTTGTTTGAGGCAGGGATCAATTATATAGTCTTGGCTGGTCTGGAACTTACTCTGTAGACTATGCTGGAGTCAAACTCAGAGACCAACCTGCCTCTGGCTTTTGAGTGCTGGGATTAAAACCATGTGTCACTATGCCCAGCTTGTTGAAATATTTTATTAATTCTTTGAGAATTTCATATATTTTATTTCTATTGTGTTCACCCATTCCTCACCTCTCCCAGATCTACCCTCCCATTTCATTCACACCCTGCTTCATATCCTTGTTTATTCATTACCCCACTGAGTCCTATTAGTGCTGCCTGTATACTCTGGTAGAGCTGTTTAAGTGAGGTTTCCATTGAATCTGTAGATAGCTTTTGGCAATACAGCCCTTTTCACAATATTCTAAATTTGGGCATAGAGGGTTTTTGTCTTCAAGTATCTTTTTCAGTTTCTTTTTTCAGTATTTAAATCTTTCATTGTTAGCTGGGCATGGTGGCACATGTCTTTAATCTCAGCACCTGGGAGGTAGAAGCAAATATATCTTTCTGAGTTCAAGGCCAGCTTAGTCTACCTATCAAGCCAGAGCTACGTAGAGAGACACTGTCTCCCATAAACAATAAATAAATAGATAATTTTCTTTGTAGGGTTCATTTCCTAAGTTAGGTTTCTTCCAAGACTTTCCGTTTTTCCTTCTGAGCCATGTCTCCAGCCCCCTGTTTTGCATATGTTCAGCCGGAATGAAGAAGCCAACTTGACTGTCGTCTTTTTGATATGTCATTTAATTTGATTTACAAGTATTTTCTTGAGAATTTTTGCATTTTATATTCATCATGAGGATTATAATTTCCTTTTTGTTATTAGCTGTTTTGAGAATATATTAGTCAACATTTCTTCTTTGTGGAAGGGGTTTTTAATTCCTCCCCTCCCTGATTAATATAGCAGACTATGATGATGCGTGAGGTGCAGTTTGTGGATCCATTTTAAGCCAGATTGTGTGTATAAGTGTTCTTTGAGAGTTCAGAACAAGTGGCCTTTTAGGTTGCATTCTGCTTAATGGCTAGTTGCTGTCAGCCCTTCCTTGGTCTTTTCTCAGCCCTCAGCATGATGTGGATTTTGTGGAAATTTCCCTGTCGTGTTCAAGATACAAAGTGCCTGTCACTGCTGTTTATTTTCCATTTGGCAAGGGTCCTGGCTGCTTCTGTAAGCATCTGCTTCTACAGTGTCTACTCAGGTTCAGATTTGGCCAGTTCTCCTCTGACCAGGTGATCGGACTGTGTCTGCCTCATTTCATGCAAAGTGCTGCTCAGATAGAGGCTCAACTTCCTTGCAGTTCTGGGATCAGAGGAGTGGAGGGAGCACCCCAGAAAGGTCCTGCTCACCTCAGCCCCAGACAGGCTTCAAGGCTGCTCCTCCATACTGCTCTGCAAAGCTCTCACCTGGCTTATTCCCTATGTTTTCAGTTTTGTAGGAGTGGGTTATTATTTATTAAAGTGGGTTACACTGAAAGAGCTTCTAATCTGCCATCTTACCCAGAAATGTGGCTGCTACTTAAATGTTAGTAATGATCATCCTTTTTCCTAGAGACTACTTGATGTCCGTGTGTCTTTTAAGACTAGTAAATACAGCTATCCTGAACGTTTGCTACTACCTTCCCTGGAGTTGTAACCTACCCACACTGATCTGTTTTTACACTTCAATAATTTATAGTTGGGCTTTTAATTATAATATCTATATTTTTATAACTTACTCTGTATCTAATATGAAATGTAACTTGTTTGGCCCCATTTCTGTTTATAACATTTCTGGTAATCTCTAGAATGAATTCTATTACAGAGTTGCATACATGCAAATATGTATATATATAAATTGTGTGTTATATTAAAAATATGTAATAACAGTTCAAGGGTACAGTTCATGTTGGAGAAGTCAGGGCAGTAGGAGCTTGAGGTAGCTGTCACATTGCATGGGCTCTCAGGAAGCAGAGAGCAGTGAATACAGGGTCATCTGTTTGATTTTCCCTTTACATTTAGCCCAGAGAATCTCCCATAGGAAGTACCACCCATATTTAGGGCAAGTATTCCCACCTCTGTTAACATGACCTAGAAAGCACCTCACAGACAAAGCTTGTTTTCTGGTGATTCCAAATCTTATGAAGTGAACAATAGCATTTAAGCATCACAGTATATCAAAAAGTATTCTCATCTCAGTGGATAACAATAGCCATACCATGGCTGTGCTGGCGAGTTTTCTATCTGCATGACACAAGCTAGACTCGTTTGGAAGAAGAAATCTCAATTGAGAAAATGCTCCCACCAGACAGGCCTCTGGGCAAGCTTGTGGTTCATTTTCTTAACTGATGGATATGGGGATGACCAAGTCCTATGGACAGTCCCACTCCTGGACTGGTCCCAGGTCCTGGGTGCCACAAGAAAACAGGGTTGAGTTAGCCATGGCTCCAGCTTCTCCTCCTCCCTTGAGTTCCTGCCCTGACTTCCTTGGAAGATGGACTGGGATCTGAGACTTGGAATAAAACCCTTTCCTCCTCAAATTGCTTCTGATTGTACTGTTCTATTGCAGCAGTAGAAACCCTCACTAAGTAAGACAGGTTTTAAAACAGTATTTTCATATTTTTATTAAAGGATCCTAAGTAAGAAATGTACTAACTCTCTTTGGTTATCTGCTTGTAGGTTTAACAATGACCCATCCATTGACGTTCTTTTACTCACAACTCATGTTGGTGGCCTAGGGCTTAACTTGACTGGTGCTGACACTGTGGTATTTGTGGAGCATGACTGGAACCCTATGCGAGATCTACAGGCCATGGACCGGGCCCATCGTATTGGGCAGGTAAGTCATCTGACACTGCACTAAAAGCTACACAAATACTCCACACAAGCCAGGGAAGCCGAGCCCCAGTTCTTCTTTGATGTTGTTGAGTACTGTGACATACACAGCTCCTTCACATCTGTGAGGTCATTTCCACTTCCACTTTCTAGCGTGGCTAAGAAAACCTGGGTTCGCTGTCCATCCTGATGTCTTGTGATTCCTGAAAACATTTTCAGGTTGTGAGACCAGACAAAGGTCCACTCACAGTTAAGGTAAAGGGCTGGCTTGACAAACCTGAGTTTTTCAGTTTGCATTACAGTTCAGTTGTTTCTTGTTTAGAAACGCGTGGTTAATGTCTACCGGTTGATAACCAGAGGAACACTAGAAGAGAAGATAATGGGCTTACAGAAATTCAAGATGAATATAGCAAATACCGTTATTAGCCAAGAGAATTCTAGTTTACAGAGTATGGCGACCGATCAGCTCCTTGACCTGTTCACTCTGGATAAGGTAAGGCACTTACCTTAATGTCTCAGTGGTTGTCTGTGGTGAGCTGGGAGGGTGCGGGCATTTGCTGTGCCATAGCCATCTGGGATTAGTAAGTAAAAAGCATTAGGAATAGTAAGTATGTTCACTTCAGTTTTTATAAAAGATATGTTTGTATTTGTGCATGTGAGAGCAGGGCCTGAGGAAGCCTGAGGAGGCGTTGGATCCTTTGGAGCTGAAGTTATAAGGTAGCCATGAGCCGCTCATTGTGGGTGCTTGAGCCTTCCACATGAGCATTCCAGCTCTTATGGCTCAGTCATCTGTCCAGCCTCCAACACTTCAGACTGTTATCTCAGTGTGGATGTGGGGCAGTTATTGCACATACATAGCACACTGGGGTCAGATAACAGCGGTCTGGAGTTTGGTGCCCTCCTTCCAGCATCTGGCTCCTGGAGCCTCACACTGTCAGGCTTGGTGGTAAGTGCCTCTGCCTACTGAGCCACCTTCTCAGCCGATTGATAACTTTGGCTGACGTAAATTCTTCCATACCACATGCTTGAAGTCTTGGCTTTTGTATTGTCACCAATGTGTCGTCTAATAATTGTCAGCCTCCTAATAATTGTCAACCGTAGGCAAATTAACTTCTGAGCATCTATTTTATTACATGGTGTTAAGATAAAATGAAATTACACACACACACACGCACACAATGATAGAAGTACTTAGAGCAGATAGATAGTAAGCATTATTGTGGGGGATAAAACTACTAATATATTAGATAATCTGTCATTGAAAATGTACCACAGCAGAGCATGGTGGCTGAGGCCTGTAATCCCAGCACTCTGGAAGCTGAGGCAGAAAGTTAGGGCCAGCCTGGGCCAAATAATAGCAAGACTCTTCCTCCTTCCCTCTTGAGCCTATTCTCACTCCATCTCTTCTCATTTTATTGATTCAAGGTCTCACTTATCTCAGACTGGCTTTGAACTTGCAGTGTAACTGAAGATGCCCTTAAACTACTGACTCTCCTGAGTCCTGTGATCAGAAGCATACCCCGCTGAGCCTGGCTCTGTGCTGTTCTGGGCCCAACACAGAGCTCAGTGTGCAAGGGCACTCTGTCCCTGAGCTTCTCCATAGCCTCTCGGCTTTCTTCTTCTCAGGGTTGGAGATTGAACAGGTACACAGTAGGCCAGCATTCTACCCTTGAGCTACAGCCTTTGGCCTTTGATGTTTCTGAAGTTGAACTGGGCATGGTGGCACATACCGTTAATCCCAGCACTGGGGAGGCAGAGGCAGACAGATCTCTGAGTTCAAAGCCAGTCTGGTCTACAGAGTGAGTTCCAAGACAGCCAGAGCTACATAATGAGATCCTGCCTCAAATAAACAAAACAAAAAACTCACTTTATCTGCTGTTTCATTAGGATGGCAAAGCAGAAAAGGCCGACAGCTCTACTTCTGGAAAAACGAGCATGAAATCAGTTCTGGAAAGCCTGAGTGACCTCTGGGATGCCGAGCAGTATGATTCTGAGTACAACCTGGAGACCTTCATGCGCTCTCTTGAGTGACTGCTGCATGCTGGGGGCCCATCTGCTGCTAGTTGAGTTACACTCTGCTGATATTCAGCAAATTCCTAAGTCTGTGGTGAACTTTAATTGAATGTATAAATACATCTGAAGAATATTCAGCATAGTGCTGGCTCTTGTTTCACTGGGGAACAAGTTATTTTCAAATATTTGCACTGCATTAAATTTAAATGTTAATGTGAAAAGGTTTAAATTTTACATGCTGAGTAGCTGCGGAAGGAGGAAGCGGCCAGGTTTCCATGTGCTACCAGGAGGTGCTTGTGCAGGGATGGCCTCCTCTACAGTCACTGTCCATGATGAGATCCACCAGTGCCGTGGTGTGTGTGCGCGCTTGTGTTCTTGAAGATAGTGCTTGTTTTTATAATTGATTACAAATAGGGCTTCTTTTTATAAAAGCCTTAATGAGCCATACTTTTCAGAGTTTCAGAATGACTTTAATATTACTCAGCCCTAGTACATGAAAATGTTAAGTGATGAATTGAACCATGCCCTGTGGCAACCTTTGTATATTTAATGCAGATGCATATGGCATTTTTCAAATCTTTAACATCATTTTGTTCATTTTTAAAGTATAACATTCTAAATGCAGGTACTGGTATATTTAAGGCTACAATAACATCCTATTAGAGGGTGTTTTTTGGGTGTTTTTGTTTTTGTTTTTTAATTTATCTAATGGCTAGAATGTAGCCAGATTCAAAGGACATATATGTATTCAATAGGTTTCAATCGTATATATATATATTTTGTAGCTATGAACACAGTTTTCCAGACATAGATTTTACACTGCTTAGAATTCTGAACCCTGTGGTGGGAGCTGTTTACTGTAGCAGAGCATGGCAGACACACAGGAGGGAACTGCTCTTTGTACACAAGCGTACAAAGATACGTGTGTCCATGGCGGACATACGGGAGGGAACTGCTCTTTGTACACACGCATACAAAGATACGTGTGTCTATATGCACAGTGTCCATCCTACACCCAGATGTGTCTGGTTTTGGCACTAAAATCATGTAGTTATACCAGACAGCAATAATAACTGAGCACGGAGCAAATGAACTAGCGTTAAAACAGCTCAGTGGTGAGGGTGGGTAGCTGTATATAGATATGCATGCATGTGTATGTATATAATTTTATAAATTTCCCACATAAATTAATACATGCCTGTATATACACACACGTGTGGAATATATTTGTATATATATATATATATATATGTACAGGTAATAAGCATCCCTAAGGTTTGTGTCTACACCTCGGCATCAACTTAAAAACCATCAGACCTCAATTGTACAACAACAAGGATTTTGTTTAAAATAATTAAAAGTTCTACAGCATTTAGATATGAAGTTTGTCACATTTGAGTAGCCTTGACAACCATGCTGTAATACTTAACCTAGCATTCCACAAGAGAATAAATATTAAATTGTAAAGTCTGCAATTGTGTGTTGCTTAAAGACTAAACAACCAGCCCAGGTAACACAGGTTTTTGAAAAGCCACACTTTTCCTATGTAAGGTTTATATTCAAATATAGAAGACCAAAAGGAAAACTCACAATTTTGTGTAGAATATACAGTGTACTTGAGTGTTTTTATAAACTATTTATTTGCTATTTCCATATCTTCTAAAAACAGGGAATAGTCTTATCATTGAAGAAATAAGGGACAGAAGAATTCACACCATACATTAATTTTTTTTTATCTTCACTTGAAAAGTCAGAACTAAAATCTGGATATCTAGGCAGTTTTTTTTTTTTTTTTGGTTTTTCGAGACAGGGTTTCTCTGTTTAACAGCTCTGGCTGTCCTGGACTCGCTTTGTAGACCAGGCTGGCCTCGAACTCGCAAAGATCCGCCTACCTCTGCCTCCCAAGTGCTGGGATTAAAGGCGTGCGCCACCACCGCCCGGCATATCTAGGCAGTTTTAAGTTTACAGGTTTAACCAGAAAGTACATGTGTACACTGGCAAACTATTTCTCAAAGAGAAAGTTACCTGTGTTTTCTGTGAGGAACAGTGACACTTTTAAAACCTTTTGTTGTAAGGTGTGAAATCACACTTTCTGGTTTCGAAACAAAGGAAACCACATGACCCCAAGCTTAGTGCCCTGCCCACCTGACAGTGGAGAGCACTGGCCTGGGGTGGGGGGTACTGTGAAGCATTGCTCCCCAGCTGTGTGGGTATCACATGCCTTAGTTTTGTCGTTAAATGTTTGTGTGGGAGCTAAAACAGACATGGTGCAGTGTTGGTGCTGAACTGGATTGTCGGTTCATGGAATCCATTGTACTATTGTTGAAATTTTCAAATAGTTAAAAATAATTACATTTAGGGTGGATCATACACTAATTGTTTCTTGTAGGAAAATCTTTAAGATTTGAGGTTCTGTGTAATTGTCTAACATTTATACATACACACACAAATCCTAGTCTTTGATCAGTGCTGGTCACATGATGGTAACTGTGGGGCAGGGCTCTCCATTGCCAGAACAGTTTATAGGTTATAGATTTGGTCAAATGTAAATATTTCAGGGGAGTCATCTGAAGGTGTGACAGTGTAGGGCCACACCCTTTGGATGTACCTGATCTCAGGACCAAGCCAGGTTAGGCTTAGTCCTTGCAGAGAGCATGACCAGCTAAGTGGCAGAATTGAAAGTATAAGAACATAAAAGAGCTGGGTGTGGTGGCGCACGCCTTTAATCCCAGGACTCGGGAGGCAGAGGCAGGCGGATCTCTGAGTTTGAGGCCAGCCTGGTCTACAGAGCGAGTCCAGGACAGCCAGGGCTACACGGAGAGACCCTGTCTCAAATGAAAAAAAAATCCAATGAAACAGAATTTTCAGGAAAGAACAAACTGTCATATGCCTATGCTGGGTATTGCCCACCAATCGAACCTTGTACCTTCTTCCGACCTCAGCTTCCTAGGACACACTGGTACTGGTGGGACGAAGTGACATTAATTGCAGGGATGTCTGTTCTTAAATGTCAGGAAATTCAGTGTGAATCAATACAATAAAACTTGAGTTTTGCTACCAATCATGAGGATGTTTGCTTGTCATACTAAGCATTGTCAACCACCTAGAAAGTGATACAGCCTCTAAAGAGAGAAGCCATCTTCTGGGCTGGAGACATGGCTCAGTGCCAAGCAACCGGGGTCCACCCTGCAGTCCTCCAGCACACGTCTGCATCACAGTCTCCCCAGGCAACCAGCGTGCTACCTCACCATCCTGCCGCTCGCAGGGGCTGGTAGTGATCCAGCTACTGGCCAGATCCTCCCGAGTCATGTCACAAGCATGTCACATCAGAACTCTTTGTATAAGGGCTCTACAAGTCATGGCTTTTGCCCATCTCTGACCGAACCTCTCTGTCCCTGCGGGTTTATCTCAGTCAAGCCAGTATGTTCCCTGCATTGTACCTCACCATAAAACCAGGCGCATTATGTTCTTACACTGCTGAATGAACATCAAGTGAGAAATGGAGAAGACAGATTCAGGGAGGGGTGAAGATAGGGAAATTACTGAGAACTTTGGTTTCTTTTAGAAACACAAATATAAGAATATGTTTTCATTTTAGTGTCAGGTGTGGGGATATGGGGCTGCTTTGTAGCAGCTGAGTATGATTTGCCTCGTGTTCTAGCAGAGGTGTGATTTTTTTTTTTTCCCAGTTTCTGCAATTTGTGTGATATTTGGAATTCTGGGGACTTTTCAGAAGATACATAAATACTAGGGTCCCCCACTAAGGGGATTAGGGGGATTGTTGGTTAAGTCATGTGTAAAGAAGGAAGAAAAAAAATTAGTTATCCAGATGGTGAAGATCAAACTTGACCCAAGGAGCTGGACACCAATAACCATAACAACATTCCTTCTCTGACCGCTGACTTTATTCATGGATCTCTTTGCTTTCCTCTCTGTCCTTTTTCTATCATATCATATCCTATCTACTGATAGGAGTTTGAAAGGGAAGAAAAGGGGTGGAGAAGGGTGGAAGAAAGAATGCACAAAGTAGCAAATGCTGGTTACAGGAAACAACTATTTGTATTTTAGATGTCTGATCAAAGACCTTTCTCAAAAGAGAGATGTTGATTAGTCAGGTAGGTAAGTTGAGCCCAAAAAGACAAATCAAGACTGAAATTCAGGCCGGGCGGTGGTGGCGCGTGGTGCACACCTTTAATCCCAGCACTTGGGAGGCAGAGGCAGGCCTGGTCTACAAAGTGAGTCCAGGACAGCTAGGGCTGTTACACAGAGAAACTCTGTCTCAAAAGAAAAAAAAATTCAGTTTGGAAGATGGCATTTTAATATTAGGAGCTGCAAGACACTTGCAGAGAAGCTAACATGCAGTGTCATTGATTAGGGAAAAGCTAATGACCAGTGAGTCATTTGTGCGTCTCAACAGTGAGTGCCAAAAGACCAGAAGGCCCAGCCAGGCAGGCAAAGAAGAGCATGCCTGTAAGGTGTACAAAGAGTTGTATGCATGGCTCTGATTTAAAATGAAGGCAACACTCATGGTGGAGGAAGGTCTTAGGGTTTTTAAAAGCCGATTTCAGTGCGCTGAGATCTGGTTAACGTTCTATCTGAGGCATTCTCTGAATGGATAATAAAAGTTGCTGATGGCCAATTAACTGGGCAGAAAGAGAATAGGAAGGTGGAACTTCCTGGGAGGAAGAAAGGAACCCTAGGAAGATACAGAGGAAGCTCTCTTTCTGCCAGGAGACACAGAAACAGACAGAATGTCTCTGTGTAGGCTCCAAAGGTTCATGACTGATTGGGATTAGGTGGTTGGGTTAACATTAGATGAGCTGGTTGAGAGTCTGCCCAGCTAAGGCCTAAGCATTGAAATATTAAAAGGCCTTGGTGTATCTACTTATTATGGGAAAGGGCCGCCTTTGGTCTCAGGCCTTATCACCAGGAGACCTAAGCTGGGTCGGGTTTCCCCACCAGGCTCACCAGCCTCCTACAACAGTCATGCACATTCTCGGCTCCTTTGATGCTATGTGTCATACCAATGGGAGAAGCATAGAAATGAGGAAGCAGAGAAAAGCCAACAGTTGACACGGTTTCATTAATGCAGAAAAACCTTTCCAATAAAAACTATTGCTTGCAAAAAGGGGAAGATACTTTAATAGTAAATGATTTGGTTAATGAGAGAAGTCACAGGTGATTGATAAATCAAACCTGAACAAAACCACAAAAATAAATTCAAAGTGGCAATAGGGGTTTCACATCAAAAGACCAGAAGAAAACCAGGAGTCTCATGTAGATCATTTGAATATACAATGTGTTTTATTTGGCATAGTAATCTGGATATGCCCAAGAATACATTCCGTGGTTGCTTGTATGGGAAATTGACTCAATCTTACCATTTGCTGAGACAAAATGCAATCCCTCGAAAATTTCAAGAAACTGAAATTACACATGTCCACTTCTTTGCCAATTCAATATACGTAAGTTTTTAGCTATCACAGTATAGCAATCAAAAAGACAAAAATGGGGACTAGACATAGGGCTCTGTGGTTAAGAGCATTGGCTGCTCTCCCAGAGGACTCAGGTTCATATCCTACCATCCATATGGCAGCTCACAACCATCTCTAACTCCAGTCCCATGGATTCAGCACCCTCTTCTGGTCCTCTTATCCACCAACCATGGTGCACAGATGCACATGTACACAGAATACCCACATTGAATAATTTTTTTAAAAACCTGTCAGGAATGGTAATCTTAGCACTTAAGAAGTACAGGCAGGCCGGGCGGTGGTGGCTCACGCCTTTAATCCCAGCACTTGGGAGGCAGAGGCAGGCGGATCTTTGTGAGTTCGAGGCCAGCCTGGTCTACAAAGCGAGTCCAGGACAGCCAGAGATATTCAGAGAAACCCTGTCTCGAAAAACAAACAAACAAACAAAAAAAAAAAACAAAAAAAGAAGTACAGGCAGCAGTGAATAAGAGCACTGATTGTTCTTCCAGAGGACCTGGGTTCAATTCCCGGCACCCGCATGGCAGCTCCCAACTGTAACTCCGAGATCTCCAAGATCTGACACCCTCACACAGATATACATGCAGGCAAAACACCAATGCACATAAAAAAAAATAAAAAATTTAAAAGCAGTAGAGACAGAAGAATTAAAAGAGTTTAAGGCCAGCTTTTGGCTCTGCAGAAAGTTTGGGGCCATCCCAGGCTGCATGAGATCCTTCTCAGAAAACAACAAAAGAATCTTATATTGTAAACAAAGCTATATTCCATGTAGATCCCCCAGAGTCTACAGAAGCACTAGGACTGGACAGCTAAGCAGTTTGATAGGACATGATGTCAGATATTCAAGATGTTCATCTCCAGTGAGTGCTAGACACCAAGATTGTTCAGAAAACTCAACATTGTTGAGATTCCAAACATGTATAGATTCAAATCAAATCCACTCAAAATCTCAAACTTTTTAAAGAGCTGATTCTAAAATTGAGAAGGTAAAAGAGATATTTGAAGTTCTTTCCATCCCCTGGAGGAAGAAGAGTGTTGCAGAGGGGCCTGAAAGAATGTTGGAAAGACAGGCAGAGGTCGAAATAACGAAAAGCAGGAAAGGCTAGAGGCAGGCATGTCCAGGTCGTGACTCACGGTAGCACTCGGCAATCAGGAGGGGAGATCTGGCATAAAAACAGCAGTGGGGTGGAGCCAGTGGCCATCTGCAAACACACCCTGCTTTATTGTTTGGTTTTTCTTTAATGGAGAAAGACCAGTCTCCAAAAACCGGGTCCATATGCTTAAAAAATATCTATAGAAGAGATATAATTCACACGTGTGTGTATGATCCTATGCAAAATTTAGCTCAATTGTGAACATATATTTTAAACTAAAATAATAAAACTTAGAAGAAAGCATGGGGGCTGAGGGTGTGGCTCAGTTGGCAGAAGTGTGCATGTGGGAAGCCCTGGCTTTGATCCCCAGCATGGGGGCAAACGCCTGTAGTCCCAGCACGAAGCAGGTAGAAGCATGGCCGGGGGGGGGGGGTGTCAGAATTTCAAGGCCATCCTTGGCTACCTAGTAAGTTAGAAGCCAGCCTGGGCTGCATGAGACCCTAAACAAAGATTCCTACACATGACATCCATGGTAGGCATACTTCCACTCCCCTCTCCATAGCTGTCTTGTGCAACCCTTTACTTGCATCCGTCCTACTTTCTGGTTTTGGTTATGATCAACACCATCATCAAAGCAGCTTACCTTACTGGTTACAGCTCATCCTCCAAGGTAGCCAAGGCAGGAGCTTGAGGTAGAAACTACCAAAGATAGCTACACCCTCCTCCCCTCCCCAACTAGCTCGCTCTCAGACTCACATTCAGCTAGTTTTCTAGCCCAGGTAAACCTGCCTGGGGATGTTAGTGCTCCAGGGCTCTGGTGCCTCCTGCATCAATTAATAGCCAAGAAAATGCCCAACAGCCAGTCTGATGGCAGCTGTACTTCAATTGAGGTTCCCTCTTCCCAGGTATGTCAGATTAACAAGATCAGCCAACACAACTTCCTTTGTGATACCCTTTATTAACCGGTAACGTGCTTCCCAGAAAGTGGGTTGTGTGATGCCCAGATTAAAGCTGGTCATTCAGAAGCTGAGACCAGCAACTGGCATCTTAAGTTGGGGAGGTGGAGGCAGGCAGCCTTGGGAGCTGTTGCTCTCCCCAGGGAGGCAGTAGCAGAACTGAGACGAAGGAGAGAGCATCCAGCTGTGTTCACTGCAGATTTGGTTACCGCACAGCCGATGTCAGGAGTGGGGCCCACGCCTATCATCCCAACGCTTTGGAAGCTGGGGGACACTGCCAGTTTGAAGACAGTCGGGAAGCTTCATACAAAGCTACCCATTGGGCTGGAGAGATGGCTCAGTGGTTAAGAGCACTGACTGCTCTTCCAGAGGTCCTGAGTTCAATTCCCAGCAACCACATAGTGGCTTACAACCATTCACAACGTGATCTGATGCCCTCTTCTGGTTGCAGATGTTCCTGCAGATAAAGCACCCATACATAAAAAAATAAATAAATCTTTAAAAAAAAAAAAAAACAAAAAAAAACAAAGCTACCCATTACACTGAGGATGAGCTTGGCATGTGAGGGCATGAGTTCAGTCCCAATTCAAACACCCAGACTTGCTATGAATGATACTGTAAGTTGCACAGAAGTGGCTTTTTCAGGGCTACCTTTTAGTCCCAGCTCTGAGGCCACTGTACCCAGCCCGACTTGTGCATCAAGCACACTCAGCTGCCCAGCCCACGGAGGCGGTTTCCTGCCCATCTCCTGTCTATCAAGCACACTCAGCTGCCCAGCCCACGGAGGCGGTTTCCTGCCCATCTCCTGTCTAGGTGTACAGGCACCTGCACCAAGCTGCAGCGCCACGGTCGGTTAACGTCAGTAGGTCTTCTGTTGATCTTTTTTGGGGGTAGCTCACAGATCTGCATCACCAACAGAAAAAGTCACACACAAAACCCGACCCCCAGTGACCCCCATGCTCAACCACTCCAGCTAAAACAGGGTGGAGCATGTGTGAGCCTTATTGGAAGCATCTGCCCCTGCCCAGGGGATGGAGACCTCCACCAGACCGCTTGTAAAGTGGGGTGTTCACTGGTGATAGATGCTTCTGGAAAGCAGGCACATTGGCGCCCTTCAGATCTGCGGGTTCAAGCCACACACAGGAACAAGCCCAGAAGTCCCTGTCTTAAAGACCTTCTCCCACTTCAAGTCACAGGGTGGGACATCAGAC
Source organism: Lophiomys imhausi (assembly GCA_907164525.1). Classification (NCBI taxonomy): domain Eukaryota; kingdom Metazoa; phylum Chordata; class Mammalia; order Rodentia; family Muridae; genus Lophiomys; species Lophiomys imhausi. The sequence goes on from CAJQZJ010009141.1 coordinate 4,333,101, forward strand.
CCATTTTCTGAGTATGGGGTCCCAGGCAGATGGGCACCCTGAGGCCAGAACTTAGTTTTTTCCCCAACGTGTGGCTGTTCATAAAGCAGACTTCAAAGGGGGACCCCGCCTCGGGGTGGTGCCATGGATTCCCCGGCTGCAGGCTGTCACCGTCACTGGGGGAGGTCTGGGGTGCGGAGGCAGCGCTCTTACCTGGCCTTGTGTGGCAAAGTACTGGCAATTAAAACCCAAGGCATTGGGGGACGGGGCGGGGGATGGCATAGCTCAGGGCAGAGCCCAAATTTAGCTTGCCTAAGGCCCATCAACAGCACAGAAAAGGAAAAAGTCCTAAGCCCTTGTGTGTCACCTGTGTCCACAAATACTTTCCTGCTTCAAATTTACTTGTGCGTTTGAAAGTGTTGATTCTGAGAGAGTGAACTTTGATGCAATATGTAAACTGTTGGAAGACTTGGGTGTTTTTGCTTTCTTAAATAATGGAGCAAATCAGAATTTCCCTGATGCAAAGCAAACACACAGAGATAACCCTTAGCAAAAGATGACACATCTCGGTGCTTCGTACAACTAGATTTAATAAGTTGTTATTACAGAAAAAAAGTCCAAACTACAAAGTGTGAGCAGTTAAGCGGTAGCTGCGAGAGCTCCACGTTCGTCACAGTAGCGAATCCGTACAAGCAGGGTTAGTCCAGGCCCCGGGGCAGAAGCTGAGGAAGGGTTACCAGCAAAAACAATCCAAGAGAACCGTAAGAAAAGATACAGTACAGTTAAAATTAGTTGTTAGTTGAAAAACACATACAGAGATCTGAGCTGTGAATGCTCTAAAACACATGTCTGTCATTTCCACAGCAAAAATACAAACACCTAACACTTTATACCCCAACAGCACTCTGACCAGGAGCAGGCGGTCCTCTGTGCTAGCACCCAAGCTCTCTGGGTCCCAATGAACTACAGGAATCATACAAAGTCAACATTCCTGGACTCATGATCCACTTCTTGACCCATTTTGGGGTATAAAGTCAACAGCATCAATTATAAAATACTCTGGTGGGATGAAACACTATGGCAGCTGAGTCTGACAAGTTTGGTTATCATAAAAGAAAAAAGAAATGTTTCCAGACACAGCATACAAACTAGTGAGAAACGAGTGGTCTGTACAAATAAGCCAGTTTTAACAAAAAGACCCTTTTTTTTCCACTAATCTGTGACTACCCTTTCATTCAAACCTTGCAAGCTGAGATGTCACAATACTCAGATATGTAGTTAGGAGCTTTACCCAGTTAGATGCCACTTTGTTGCTTATATAATAAAATGAAAACTAACAATTATTTGCTAATTGCATAAATGCAGCACACGGCACTAGCCCATGCCTCACTAACAAGCAATAAAACACAAGATATAGGCAGAGATCTACGCAGAATCTATACCACTAAATAATTTTCCCAATTTCTTCTGTTCCTAATCATTTATTTGTAGTTAATGTAAAATTCCAACCAATAGGACCCAATGTGAGTTAAAATTTTACATCACAACATGATCTAATCTATATATTATTTACAAAACTGAATACATAGAGCCAACTCCCAGTTATTGATTAACCTCCTCTCCATGTCCACGGAACTAGAAGAGACCACCAACAACTAGCAGAGACGCACCGTCCGCCTAGAGCGAGTCCCTGGATGTTCTGTTTACACAACACCAGCTCTGCAATTGTGAGATGTGTCTACAGTAACTGCAAACGCCATGGCAACAGTGGCTTCCACAGTGCACTCCAGGGGTCAGGGGTCGGGGGTGGGGGGAGATGGGGTGTTCTGTGTGGGGACCTGAGAAGCAGCAGCAGGAAGGCAGACAGATCATGCAGAGTGGCCAAATGTCATCCCAAGAAAAGGCAAACAAGGGGCGACGTAACAAAGGACAGACAGGGAGTGAGAAAGATGCATCTAACACATAAACAGTGGTGACATAGTGTGCTTCCCCAGGGACTGCTGCCAGCCCTTCCAGGGGACATGTCACGTGGGGCATTCAAGTCATGCAACATACATGGTGGTGTCTTCTCACTCACATCACCACTGTGCATGTGAGAGAAAGAACTGGGAGGGAAAGGCACCAGGTCACGCATGGACAGCAGTTGGTGGTGGACACACACACACACACATGTACGCACGCACGCGTGCACGCACACACTTGTGCGCACACACACGCACGCACGCACGCACACGCATGCACACTGGAAATAAGTTTTAGAGAAAGCACTGGACCCTGCTGGCCGAGCTAGGCTTCACACCCGATGCTATTTCAGGAGGGTGACTCCATTACCAGGCCACAGATTTGCTGCATCTGGTGTTGTATAAACCCGCCGTGACATCCTCAGAGACCTGTCCTGTGACACCCCTAGCCTCACACTGAACACTGTAATAAAGGAAAAGACTTGTCAAGATCTCGCACGTTCGGCTTATTCTGTCGTTTTATTACCCAATTGTCCATTACAGTCCCAGTCGCTTTACAGAACCAACCGTTTCCATCGTTGTCACTATTGTAAACCACATCAGCAAGTTAATACATAAAGCTTTGCATTTCAAAAAACTAGACACTTTAGTAACAATATTACAAAGGTTTTAGCTTCAAAAATAACTGAAAATGAAAAAAATAAACTTTTAAAGAATTAGCATCATAAAATTAATTTATTCCAAGTAAAAATACAAAATAATATTATGACGTTGACCAGATATGAAAGTCCCTCCCAGAAACAACTCTATTAATGATTGAGAAAGCACTCCTTAAAGAAAATACGAAATAAAATGAAAAATATGTAAATATGTTTAATTTTTTTCTTAGCAAAAAATCTTTCTAAAAATAACAATGAAAATTTGTCTCAGTACAAAGGCTACGTTACTATTGAAAAAATACCAGCATGAAGAAAAGGTACAGATCTGACAGTAGAAAATGAGTTCTGTGAGTCACAATGTCTAAAGTCTGCAATGAAAATAAATCTGCAATAAAGATTTATGCCTTTTTTCTTTTCTTTTTTTTTCTATTTTTTTTACAAACAGTACAAACAGTATTGCACGTAACAACAAAGAGTCGAGGTTAGTTACAGCCTTCAAAAAATCCACTAGTTCAAGTGTCCATCAAGGACAGGCCGCGGCGGGACCTGTGTTACCCAGGGGCTTCCCAGTCAAGTTACAGGGCAGAACACCTCAGTGTTTTAAAAAATAATTGTTTTGAAGGACCCTCTCTTTTAATATAACATTAAGAACTTGGGGGGGGCACGTTTATTTACAAAACAAAAGGGAACATGTTATAATTTAATAAACTAAAAAAGTTCTCTTTAAAAAAATACAAACAGAAGAACTCTTTCACAATCCTGGTCAGTCGCACAATCAACACTTGATTATAAATATGCAAATGAAGGGAAAGTAGTCTCCATCACCTACTCAGCTCAGCCCCGGGTGGAGCGAGTCTCTCTTGCAGCCTGGTCTCTGCGACCCTGCGCGTCCCCTAGATTCTCTCGGGCTCAGGGTTCCTTTAGAACATGAAAGAGGGGTGCTTCTTCCAATCATCTGCATCTTCCACATAACTAGGTAGATTTCTGTAGGTTAGATATGATCTTTAATATTATAAAGCTCTAACTTCTTCATTTTCAAAAAACACAAATAAGCATGAAAAAAATAAAGTTACCCATCTGTTAAATCATTTTCTTGCAGAATTAAATTAATATATATTTTCTGAATAAACTTACTTAGAAAATATCATTTTCTTTCCTATATTTCAAAATTGAGGTATTGCAAAAGATCATGTCAGTCAGAAAGCATGCCTTTTTCCTTAAAAACAAACAAACGAAAATCATCAGCCAACTTTTGAAAACGTTCTAGAATATAAAAAGTAGTAGTGCGTAACAAAATTTTCCATACAGATGAAAAAAAAAAACCCACAAACATAGAAAAAAAAAAAAAAAACAAAACCAAACCACATCTGGGCTGCAGAAAAGCAATTATTACCAAAAGGCCCAGAGAAAACCCCAAAGGGGGAGGGTTCTAATAGGCATCTTTTAATTCAGTAAAAAACTATTTTGTTTCTCTATTTTTTTTTTTAAACAAAATGTAGCTGGAGAGCCAGTATTTACAACTAAACACTGGAGAGAGAGAGAAAAAGTACAAACTACAACAAAAAACAAGCAACACTAACTTCAAGACAGTACAAGGACATCACAGCACAAAAACACAGTGACTTAAATCTACTCTGCACTGTCACATCCAGTCAGATTGTCCCCAGAATTCAAAACAAAGGAAGGAGGTTTGAAAAAGCTTTACAGAGTCTTGCCATCACCGTGCGTGTCTCTATTACTCTCTGCAGCCCAGGAGTGAATGCATGAGCCGGGCTTCATTCTATTCAAGCTTTACAGGGTAAATCCAGGGAACGAGTAGTTCAATGTCTCCCACAGAAGGCCGCATCTGCCCAGGCCATCTTGCTTGGCAGACATTTCTTTAGCATTGCCCTTACGTGGCTTTCTTAAAGATGTGCCTCAGTGTCGGCCTGACGACCTACTTCTAGACACTGTGTGTGTTCTTAGTGTTTGTAAGCTAAGATGAGCTCTTTGGCTTTCTGGACAAGGTCTGAAGCTATGTAGTGGTGAAGCACTAGGAGGTCGTAACTCAGAGCTCATGTGTTACTTAATAACCAGTTATGAATGGTCAAGTTCATTGATGTCTGACACAGAGGCTTGAAACAGTTACATCTGATCACAGTTAGACATAATCACTTTACTATATAAAATAAATTGCACAATATATAACAGAGCACCGCAAGTACTTCATCTACCACCCACAGGTTTGCTGGAAGAGTATCCTACACCTAGGTTTTCTATTGGTTGTAATAATGGTTGTCCTGCTATGGGCTCTTCCTGTCCATAAGCACTCCACCCATTGAGGCATGCCTTCCTCCCACAGATTACCAATTCTTTGAATGAAAAAGGAAATCTTTAAAAAAAATGAGTATTTTATAGCTTATATAGATTCTTAATTTGTGCATTGTGGGAAGGTTTTATACTAGACATTGGATATAAAATTTATTGCATGCAGCAACCGCATTAAGTAAACATGCAGTCAGGAACAGCGGCCTCCACTGGCTCTCTCTGGTCTCTTATGGTCTCCCTCCACAGCTGGCTCTATCCCTAAACCACAAAAGTGTGTTGTTGGGTTCTTGTTTTTGTTTTTAATTGATACCTTAGCCTGAATAGAGTAATATGGTACCAACAATACCATTTTAATAGCAGCAAAAGCTATTGCAGCATAAATTCACACAACACTAAAAGATCTAACCCAAATCCTCAGCAAAACAAAAATCAAACATGAAGGAAAATTAAAGATCCAGCTTGTGAGGTATCTGTACACGTCAAAGTACAGAGCAACTACAGGCTTATTTTCTTTAAGGGCCATCCTTACTCTACGGGACCCCTACTACTGACAGCTGATTGTGAAGTGTTTGCTACACTGGCCTCTGCTTACACGCGTGGCCTTTGGTAAGTCCTGTCCTGGGGGCCACTCTCTAAGTCTCAGAAAATAAGCGCGTGCTCCAGTTCAAGACCAGTCAGGGGGACAACACCACAACATCAAACAGAGTCACAGACGTCAACCTGAAAGCTGCTGATGAGAATGGCAGTCTACGCACTGTGGAGGTGACAGATCAGGTGTAAGAAATCAAGGTACCAAGCAGACAAGGTGTGAGTCAACCTGCAAATGGGTACCATTACACACTCTGCGATTCTGCATTATACTGGACGCTGAGTTCAGTAATATGACTGTAAATGATAATAATAATAATAAAAAGACCCATTTCTTCTTTAAAAATCGAGAACGAATGCACAGATTTTCAGAACACCATGAGCCCTGAGGCAGCGCCCTCTCTTCTTTCTTGTGATCTACTCCAGTACTTGTAGCCGGGGAGGCCCGGGGCTCAGCTCCAGCGGAATGGGACGTGCCGAGGGCGGTCGCCTCCCTCCTTCACCAGCGGTTTGTGGAACTCACGGCCGGCTCGGGAGTGGATGCTGGCCCAGCAGTATTCACAGTAGTACTGCAGACAGGTGACGTTGGCACAGAAGAACGGGGCGAACTTCCCGCCGCAGCGCGTGCCCTGACACTCGTCACACATCTGATCATCCAGCACATATGGTTTCACTTCCACCTGGAGACCCAGAGAAGAGAGAGACAGACAGGAAACGGGTCAGCGAGGCTTCCTTAGCCTAGGGTCGGCTAATCTGAAGCTGTATGGTGTCAGGCCAGCTCTTAATCTCTCTGTGTGCTCCACCAGCTCTCTGACTTGTAAAGGGCACAACCCCTACACGCAGCTGTGCACCCATAAAGGGGCCCATGAGGTCACATGAGCTGAGCCCAGAATGTGGACAGAATCCCAGTGCAGGACAAACAACATTCCAGGGAGAAGAATGCTTCAGACAAAGAATGCTTCAGACAAAGCTTGTAAAGGTGTACATGCACACGACACTTTGCTGGGACCAAGCCTGATGGGTAGATGTTAGGCTGCAGGGAGGCTTTAATCTTCTGTTGTGATGACAAGGCTTTTGAAAACTGTCCCAGTGCTATCCTGTTACCCATGGACTGGGGAACGTGGCACAAGGGGACAAGGGGACATACTGAGGCTTCACTGTAGAAATGGGCTTCAGACTCATCTGGATGTCCTTTATCACTTTACTCATGCCATCACTGGAAGCTCTAACAGGTATTTTTATCACAGCCCTTTAGGGGGCATTTACTGGACCAAACGAAGCCAAGAAACATGACACGAAAGTCTTTCAAAATCAAAGAAGTAAACACCTGCTTGCCTGCACCTTTCTCCCATAGCCTGGAAGAAAGACTGAACTGTGAATTTCTGTGTCTTGAACATCGAGAATTAAGCACAAAGTATGAACAAGTACCTCCCATACCAGTGCCAGAGTCATATGGGAAGAGTAGCCCTGTGACTGGATTGTGGTATTGCAAGACTGTCTGTCCCCAGAAGCCTCCAGGAGGGCATAATCCAGGGGGCTCACCAAGGGGGTGGGAGGCGGGGAGGTCAGAGGTGGGGTGGGGTGGGGAGGCATGGAGGCTGGATATTACTGCTGTCTGCCTTCACTATGGTCTAACCTCTCACTATGAGCTCCTGTCTACAGACTGACTACCCGCCTCCACATGGATGGCCGTCATGAGAAGACTCACACCTTTGGTCACCCAAGGGGAAATGTCTTTACTGTTGTGCCTCCTCCCCAGCAGAGGATTGAACAAGTGGGATTAAAAAAAAAATCCCTTATATTCACCTCTGGATCATTAATGGCATAGCTCACAGCCAGGCCACATCACAAACCTGATCGCCTCACCTGCACACTGGAGGACAAAACCCTCCGACTCTACAGATTCCCTCTAAGGAGTCAGTGACGTCACTCATGGGGGGGCGCTGCCTCACACACTGTAGGCACGGCTGCAGTTCCTATGGCTTCCTGAGACCAGGCCATCGAACTGTGCTTGGATGTACTAGCATCGGTGACCTCTATGATGCCACCGTGTGCTGTCTTCCCTGGTGTAGGTCTCCCACCCAGATGTGCCATTTTAGGAGTCCATCACAAAGGTCTTTTCCTTGGTCAAAAGGCCTGTATTGCCCATGGGGCTGAGTACAGCTGCCTCAGCAAAACAGTCCAGTGGCTCCGATCCGAGCCAGTCTGTAGTCCGACAGGCTCCCTTCTCTAGTGACTTCCCAATGCAGACTCTAACTCCTCACTTACATAGCCAAAGCTGGCTTCATTCAGAATTCTCCCATTTCAGCCTCCTCCCACTTTGGTCTCTACTGGTACCTCAATGCCTCTGCTCAAATTGAAAGCCCCCTCACACCTGCTTTCAGCCCACTGTGAAGCAACACACCCAGTGACATTCAACAGTTCTTTTCTTTCTCTTGCATAAAATCAACAATGTGTGTGTTGTATGCACACTTGTGTATACAGGTGCATATGCCTGTGAGTACATAAGGAGGCTAGAGTAGAAGGTTGGGTGTCCTGTTCCGCACGTTAGTCCCTTGAGAAGGTCTCTCATTGAACCTGAGCCCAACAGGAGTCAGCAAGCCCAGTGAACCTCCTGTCCTCCCCACCCCACCCAGCAATAGGATGACAGGGTTATATGTGTACTGGGATCTAAACCAAGGTCCCCATGCTTCCATCCCAAACACTTTACTCACTAAACTGTTTTGGAAGGATTTGGAGGTGTGTCCTTGTGAGGAGACATGTCTTTGTTAGAGGAGGTGTGTCACTGCCATCGGCTTTCGGGTTTGAAAACCCCAAACAGGCCCAGTGTCTCTTCTCGCCTACTGCCTGCAGATCAGGGTGTAAGGCTCTCGCTACTGCCCCAGCACCATGACTATGTGCTTCCTGCCATGATGATCAGACCGGCCCCCTAAACTGCAAGCAGCCCCATTGGTTAAATGCTTTCTTTAATAAGAGTCGCCTTGGTCGTGGTGTCTCCTCACAGCAATAGGGACGGCAACTAAGGCAGTTTTGTTTTGTTTGAGATAGGGTCTTACTACATAGCTCTGGGGTTGTCTCAAACTCACAGCCTTGGAATGCTGAGATTAAAGGTATGGATGAGCCACCATGTCTGGCCAAATCAACAATTTTAAAGTGAACAATTTAGTGTTACTTAGTACACTGACATTGTGCGCAGACGCTACCTAAGGTTACCGAATGCTTCTGAGACCACTCCATATTCCTTCTCTATATGTTTACATATTCTGGATAGCCCACAGAAATGAGTCACACACTACGGGATCTGTTCCGTCTGGCTTTATGATGTTTTGAGGCTCACCAATGCTTCGTGCATGGGACTCCAGGCTTCATCCCCGGCACCACATTATTCCTACCATAGCACGGATGGACATTTACGTCTTTATGGCTAAGTGGCATTTATCTACCTCCACATTTTGTCCACTCATCTGTTGGTAACACTGGTTTGTTCCCACCTCTAGTCTGTTGTGAATGGCACTGCCTGGAATCTGCATGCATGTATATTTGTGAGAGCAGCTGCTTCCAGTTTTTTAGGGTAGATACTTAGGAAAGAACTTAGGTGGGTAGACAGCATTTGATTTTAATTTTGAAAAGATTTATATGTGTTATTTATAGATGTCTATATATGTACACATGTGTGTGCAGGTATATGTGTGGAGGCCTCTTGGTAAAGCTGGAAGCCAGCAAGTCTCAGCAGTCCTCCCTTCTCAGTCTTCCCTGGAGTTACAGGCCATTTGTGGGGAAGCACATCATCAGGTGCTGGGACTGGAACTCTGGTCCTCAGGACTTGGAGCAAGTGCTCTGAGCTGCTGAGCCTTCTCTCCAGACAGTCGGTGCTTTGGCTTCTGAGGAACCCCAAGTTCTTCTACACAGCAGCTGTAAACCATATTACACCCTAACCCACAAAGTAGCAGGGCACCAATCTCTACATGTGTGCCAACACTTACTTGCCATTTGTGGGTTATAACCATCCAGGTGGGGAAGATATGGCCTCATCATGGCTATGATTGGTATTTACTTAATAACCAAAATATTTAGTTTCTTTTCATCTGCTCTTTTTCTTTCTTTTTTTGGATAGGGTTCCAGTGTATGGCTTTGAACTCATGATCTGTCTCAGTGTTCTTGGGGCTGTGAAGGACAGGCATACACCCAACATGACTATGTATGTGGCCCTCTTTGGAGAAAGGTCCATCAAATCTGTTGATTTTAAGTGGGTTGTCTTTCTGTCGCTGAGCTGAAGAGTTCTTTATATATATATATTCTGGATTCGGCCTCTACAGTCTAGAATGGGCAATATCTTTATTCTGGATTCAGCCTCTATGGTCTAGAATGGGCAATACCTTTTCCACCATGTAAATTGCCTTTTCACTTCTTGGACAATGCCCTTTGATACAGAAAAGTAGGTCATCCTCGTGCAGCACACCTGAAAAGGCAATGGGACAAGAAGGACCCTTATAGCTGTTTACGTGGCTTCCAGCTGAGCTTGGTAGCAACAGTCTTCATGAGGGGTTTGCAGAATGTGGTCGGATCTCTGGAAGATCTGCCATGAAGACCCTTGTACCAGCCATAGCTGGTGCTTACTTATCAGCCTCAGTAGTTCCCCATTAAGCTGCATTTCCAGAGGACAGGCATTTCCCCTTTTTGATGCTAAGATACTTTTGAATACTGTGCTGTGCCAGACGTGGTCACACATGCCTGTAACCTCAAAATGTAGGAGACAGAGGCAGATGATTTGGAGTTTGAGGTAATCCTGAGTTTGAGGTAATCCTGAGCTACAGGAGTCCTGTCTCAAAGCGCAGCACATGCGCGCACGTGTGCACGGACACACACGGACACACGTAAGCAGGCAACATGAAGACCTTGTTGGGTCAGGTGATACAGTACAATACAGAGAGTCTCTCCTTTCCTGTCACCCTTTCAAACTACTACCACTTCTAACACCTTCCAAGTACCCTTTTAAGTTTGTGAATTTCTGTCATTTTTATTGTTACTTAATTAACGCGAGTCAGTGGGAGGCTAAATAGAACACCTGCTTTCCAACAGTACTGTAGTCTGGGAGGACTTTCCTGAGGACGTCTCCCCGCTTCTTCTAGATGGGTGAGTGGAGTTGTCTTCGTGCCTCTCAAAGCACCTGGATGTATGGCGCTGGTCTGAGGGCCAGAGACTTTCGAGAAGTATGCCAAGGAGATACCTTCCACTGAGGACACTGATCTTCACGTTGCCCATGCCACTACAGGAGGGTGATTATTTTGTACAAAGTGGACTTGCCCATGTGACCAGTGTTTGTAGGGTCACTAATGCATTGCTAGCTAGCAGCTATCATCACTAAACAGTGGAGGGTAAAACACAGCTCTTCCCTAAAATAATGTTGCTCTAAATCAGTTGCTGGGGCTAGACTGGTGACTTAAATAAAATAAACAGAATTTTATTTATTCAGTCAATAAAATGTTTGCCAGACCAGCTTGAAGGTCTGAGTGTAGTCCTAGCATCCACATAAAAGCCAGGCACTAATCATTTCAATATGGAACATGAGACAGGAGGCTCTTCCAGGTTTTGCTACCTGTTAATCCAGCCTAATAGTGAGGTAGAGGTTTAATGAGACACAGTGTCTCAAAAAAAAATAAGATAGAAAGTAACTGATACCCCAACACCAACCTCTGGCCTTCATACAAACACACACACACATGTATACCTAAGCAAAATAAAAAATTGTGAGTCAGACACAGGCAGGTGGACCTCTGAGTTCAAGGCCAACCTAGTCTACAGAGTGAGTTCCGGGACAGCCAGGGCAACACAGAGAAACTCTTGTCTTGAACAGACATAAATAAATAAATTAATTAAAAATTTTTTTTTGGTTTTGTAGACCAGGCTAGCCTTGAACTTGCAGAGATCCACCTGCCTCTGTCTCCAAGTGCTGGGATTAAAAGTGTGAGCCACCACGCTCAGCTAAATTTAAAATTTTCAAATTAATAACATAAAATAAAGTTTCCCAAAGGCATTCCCAAACTGTACTTTTTGCTATGTCCCAACACCATCTGTACCATTGTCTGGTATTTTAGGTAACTATCTGAATTAATTCTACTTTTCTTGATAAAGAGATACAACAGAAAAGCAGCTGGTTGTCTGTGTGTCAGCCACCTGGTGACTTGCAGTGTCAATTCAACCATGACCCTGGTGACATCAGCATGGTAAACCACACTACAGGTCTACACCACCACAAAAGCCCAAAACCTGAAGTCCTAGGCAGAGCCAACCACACGACCAAGATGAGCCTCTACCTCCAGGACACTCAAAGACACAGGACATGAGAATGACATACAGAAATATTTAGATCCACAACCACATGGGGTGACCAGGCCCAAGGACACTGAAAATACCTGTGGTTCAGTAATGTACTTCTACAGGTAGCTAATTACACAAACCAAAAAAAAAAAAAAAAAAAAAAAAAAGATCTCAATGCTTGCTTTGTCTCTAACTATTAAAATACTGACCTCCCAACTTAAGTAGAAAAATTATGTACTCTTAGAGGCAGAGAAAACACAGGGAGAGCACGAGCAGGTGCAGAGTTCTCTCTGTGGAGCAGAAAGTTTGTGATGATGACACGAGACACTCCCAGGCCAGCTGCAGCGTGACGTGTATTCTACGGGCCGTGCTCAGGGCAGCCACCACTCAAACAAGCCATCACATATCTAGCCATTGGAGCAAGTAAGCAATGCTTCCAGGTGGCTGGATGGCAGCCGATTAAAGGTAAACTGCAGATGGCACAGTACAAGTGAGCAAGCAGGAAAGAGGCCAAATGAAGAGATGGAACTAAACAGAAATGAATGTAAGGCTCATCTCTGGTCTTGACCATGTTGGGAGGAACTGGAAATAGGAGGAAGCCAACAAAAGGAGAAAGCTAATCATGAGATTTGCTGAAGAACTTAAGAAGGGAAGAGGGCAGGGGTGGGAAGGGGAGTTTAGCTTGGTTGTCAGTGTTCACTGCACAAGCATGAAGACCTGAGTTTGCATGTCCAACACTCACATAAAAGCCAGGCCTGACAATGTGTCTGTAAGCCCAATGCTGGCAGGTGGGTGCAGGTATGTGGGGGCAGGTAGGTGGGTGCAGGTATGTGGGGGCAGGTAGGTAGGTGCAGGTAGGTGGGGGCAGGTAGGTGAGGGCAGGTAGGTGGGGGCAGGGCTCTCTGTTACACCAGTTGAGGAGAAACAGTGAGCTCCAGATATTTTCTCAAAAATAAAAACAAAACAACAACAACCATGGTGAGAACCATAGAGGAAGACACCTGAAGAAGACCTCTGCCCCAGCACAGGCACACACATGGCGTACACCACAGAGCCAGGGAGGAGAGGGAAGAACGCAACGACATGGAGGTCATTGGTGTGAAAGGCCATAGAGACTATTCAGAGTCCCCTCAGGTATGAGAGGAGAGACAACAGCACCTCTGTGCTTAAAAGAAACACATCAATAGAGGTTCAGCAAGAGAACCTGGATCCATGTGAGGATTAGGAGTAGGTGCAAGGCAGGCTGGGGTCCGCTCAAATGGAAAACACAGCTCTGAAGCGGGGTCTCTGCTTTTACCTGGGCTCAAGGGAAGGGTTCTCATAATAAGGGTTGAATTACTAGATACTAGAGTTAAGGCTGTTCTTTGTCGATCAGGGGCTCAGAAACTCAGGGGAGGAAATGAGGAGCCAAGGCACTGTTGTACTTTCTCACTACAGATAAAATATTCAAGTTAAATGAAGAGAAAACTAGACCAATTCTTGTTTGGAACTATCAACTCTTTCCATTCTGGAAATGCTACTTTGTTAAGAATGTTGTCAGAGGGAGCAGACTCACTAGGAGATCCTACATGATGCTACCAAAGGGATGGCAGTTCTGGATAGAGACATCTACAGCATGGCTTTGGATGACCACAGCACTTCCAGGATTGAAAGAACAGACACTTAGAGGCAGCATATCCCTGTGAGTTTGAAGGTCAGTCAAGGCTATGCTGTGAGACTCTGTCTCAAAAAGCATAAACTCCAAGTTGAGGCCCCCCAAAAGATACTGTGAATGTGAGCTTGACATGTCATGTGTTTGTGTCAGAAATAGTCTCTCCTACAGCTACAGGAATGAATTATAGTAGTTGAAGAGGTATAACCAATTTTGAATTTTTTAACTTGGATAGGTTCAGAACTCATGTGGAAGTTATCAATGAGAGAGATGCAGACATAGCAAGTTTTCATATCTATGGGCAAACACACCAGAGCTGTACAGACATCAGCTGACCAGAGCTTACAGCCATGACAGATAAGATTCAACACATCACTGTCAAGATATTAGTGAGGAGGAGGATTGTGAGTAGGAGATGCAATTAAGATGACTATTTCTAAAATGAGATGTTAGGACATGTTCTCTGGTCAACAGGAAGAAATTCTAAGTTTACCATTTAAAAATAAGTTCCTGGGGCTGGCTCTGCAGGAAGAGCACTTGGAGAGAACTGAATTCAGTTCTTAGCACCCACATAAGATGGCTCCCAGCCACCTAGAACTTCACATCCAGGGGATCTGCCTTCCTCTTCTGGTCTCCATGGGCACTGTATTCATTTACATAAACCCACACACAGATGTAATACACTCATACATATAATTTAAAATAAAATGAAAGAAGTTCCTGGGGTCTGAGAAAATCTGAACAAACTTATCATCTCAGTGAACCAATTCTGATAGTGGGCCTTTGATGGAAGACCCCAGTCACATGAAGGCCAGTCTGGAAACAGGAACTACCTAACCCTTAACTTTTTTTTTTTTTTTTTTTTTTGGTTTTTCGAGACAGGGTCTCTCTGTGTAACAGTCCTGGCTGCCCTGGACTCGCTTTGTAGACCAGGCTGGCCTGGCCTCGAACTCACAGAGATCCGCCTGCCTCTGCCTCCTGAGTGCTGGGATCAAAGGCGTGCGCCACCACTGCCTGGCTCTAACCCTTAACTTTGAAGCACTTTTCAGTTCTATAAACTTCAGGTATTAAACCCTGCTCTTTGCTCAGCCCTCACACAGTGTATCTGAAGAATCTGATGTGTTCCTACCCATGCTCACCGGTCTACTGTGCAGCCCAAAGCCTTTAACATACGCACTCCAACTTTTCTTGGCTCAAATCAGAGACTATATCCAGACCTAAAAACCATAGCAACCACATTAATGCTCCCATAGTTACCATGTCCATCCCTTAATATTCCCATAGTTACCATGTCCACTCCAGAGCTAAGGCAGGCTCCCTACCAGTAGGCTGGCAAGGAACAGCTAAACACACACTTAGTTTCAACTGTCTGTGAGCTGAAATCCCACAGCTTAAAAAGCAGATGGCAGATGCCCAGGAAATGAAAGGAGCGATGTGCAAATAGATTTTTGCTAGCAACAAAAATCACCCACAATCTTCCAGATATAGCAAACTCACAATTATTAATTTTAGAGATGCCCTGGGGTAGACTGAAAAATATATATAGGGGGGAATGGTTTGGATTTTATTTTCTTTTCCTTTATAAAGGATAATCCTTAGATTTAACGTGATCCTGATGTCATCTCCATAGTCCAAAATGCATGATTACACAGAATGGACCTTAGCCAACACCTCCACTATGTTTTATTGTGTGTGGAAATCTGTGCTCTCTGGCCTTAAGATCACCCCTTTACAACTATTACATTTTAAAAGTTCATTTGTGTGTGCATGCCACAGCATGCTCATGGACTAGGTCAGAGAATTGCTTGTGGTAGCTGGTTGTCCCCTTCCACATGTGAGTCCCAGGGATGAGACTCAGGCCATCAGGCTTGGTGGTAATTACGTTTCATGAAAGACAGAAAGGCCAGCTACCAGAGCGCCACATGGCACATAGGTGAGCCCTCCAGGATGGCTTCTCCATGCTGCTTGGGAATGGAACTGAGATAGGAACATAAATCAACTCTCAACCAGGGCCTGGGAACAAAAACTGTACCATGTAGAGGACAAAGACCAAGATATTCAGTAGAAATCTGTGAGCTAGCTGATTGTCACTATGTCATTCCCTCAAGATATCTAGGCACAGAGCACTCTGGCTGAGTCACCTCAGGCCTGCTTCCTTTACCCTGGGGGGTAGGGGGTTATACCAACTCTTCCATGTAAGGATAAGCACTCACCAAGAGACTGCTAGCTGGCTGATACTGCCTATCTGTCAGTTTAGAGATCTGAATGTTGTGTAGAGAGCTAGGAAAATGATGGCCTTTTTTTCACTAGTCACCCCATAAGCCACATCGACACTCAAATATGAGTCAGAAAGAAAAAGCTTGTTTTGATACTACGTCTCACTGTGCTGCTCTCAAACTTGTGACTCTTCTGCCTCAGCCTCCTGAGTAGCTGGAATTATAAGCCCTGCACTACTGTGCACAGCAAGCAGAACATGCTAATCATGCTAAGCCAGGATGTTCACACCAAAAATGACCACAACTCCTGAGACCTGGAAAGACAGGTGAGGAGAAGCCAGAGTTCACAAATAGCAAAAAAGAGCCTTAACAGAAAGGTCCCACACCATTCTAAAATCTCACTGGATGTAAGTTCTCTTTAAAAAGACTTTCTAATCAAAGGCTGTGAGAGCCTCAGCATTTCAGAAGCTAGGTGAGGTTAGTTCCCTGGTTTGGGGTGCTGATTCCTCCCAAAGGGCCCAATTAGACACACCTATAACTATAGGCAGGAAGCCATAGACCGGATCAGAAAGGGCCAATCATAGCAGTGAGATACAGGCTGGGTTACAGGTCCCAGCACAAGCCATCCAAAACAAGACCTCTAAGCCCTCACACCCTTTGCTATTGAGTCATTTTATATATTCCAGCTGTGACTGGCCAGGGACAAACTAATTTCAACACTTCACTAAGTGTGGCTGCTGGGTCATCTTAATCTTCAAGGAGCTAAAAATAGAATGCCTTTCAGTTCTCAGCAAATTCAGGCTCAGTGTGTTTCCAGTAAAGAGACAGATGTAAAAAAGATTAAATACATGTACTACTTAAGGTGCTTGTAAAAGAAAGGGGCAATAGATAGTATCTCATTAGATGAAAAAGGGGTTATTTTAAAGAGCATAAAAGCAAACATTATGTGCCATTGCTCAGTTATTACAATGTTCTTTAAACTAAAGTATTAAAAAAGTCCCAAGTTTGTTAATTGAAACTCTGTCTCTCTAGCCCTCAACAGCAAGCTAAAATAGTAAAATATTATTTATCAGTGGTATTTTAATTTTAATTTTCTTAAATAAGACATTTCAGGGGTTGGAGATGTAGCTCAGTTGGTAGGGTACATGGATAGAACGAAAACAGTTCTGGGCTTGATCCTCAGCACAAAACCAAGTATGGGGGCACACGCCTGTGATCCCAACACTAAGAAGAAGGAGACAGGAAGCATCACAAGTTCAGGATCAACCTTCGCTACCAATCAAGTGTGAGGCTAGCCTGGGATATATGAGTTCCTACAGTTCTCAAAAAGAATATAAACAGAAGGACTTGTTGGGATAAAAGAGGAAGTGAGAGGGGGATGGGAGAGGGTAAACATGGGCAAAGCAACCAAAGTCCGTGTGTACACGAGGGCCAGGGAGACGGCTCAGCGCTAACAATGTGTACTGTAAGTCTCCAGAGGACCCATGTTCGACGCCCAGAACCCTTGTAGGACAGCTCACACTACACACATGTATAAACCATCAAGGAATAAATAAATTAAAAATAACATGGAGCCATTTTAGATGCCTTAGGAAAAAAGCATTGGATAATCTCAAGTAATCAAAGAAAAGAGAGATGTTTTGGGCCAGGGATGCAGCTCAGGGTTGAAACTCTTGCCTTGTGTGCAAGAGGCCCTGACCATTAATACCACAAATAATTCATATATACTGAAGGATTATCAACTACATCTTCAACGCCCTGTCAACACCACAGACATGCCCACAATACCCTCACCTCACCCCAAACATCTGTAGCTGGAAAGGCTATGGCAGGTGAAACACACTTAGAAAGAAAAAAAGAACTGAGGAAGGAAAAATAACCAACTGTGTATTAAATTTATGCTTTTTTATGTAATTTCAACATGGAAGGAGAAAAAGTTAAAAACATAGTATTTTTCCTAGAACATTCTTCTTCACACATAATATATCTTGGAAGAGTCCTATGACAAAAAAAAATGTGGATATGTATGAAAATGTCACAATGAAATTATATGTCACATGCTAATTTAAAATGTTGCCTCAGCCGGGCGTGGTGGCGCATGCCTTTAATTCCAGCACTCAGGAGGCAGAGGCAGGTGGATCTCTGTGAGTTCGAGGCCAGCATGGTCTACAACGTGAGTCCAGGACAGCCAGGGCTACACAGAGAAACCCTGTCTCGAAAAAAACAAACAAACACAAAAATAAAATAAAATGTTGCCTCTTTCTTGAATCTTTACAATGAAGGTTAGCATGTAAAAGATTCTAATATGAGCCGGGCGGTGGTGGCGCACGCCTTTAATCCCAGCACTTGGGAGGCAGAGGCAGGCGGATCTTTGTGAGTTCGAGGCCAGCCTGGTCTACAAAGTGAGTCCAGGACAGCCAAGGATACACAGAGAAACCCTGTCTCGAAAAACCAAAAAAAAAAAAACAAACAAAAAAAAGATTCTAATATGTAGTAAATAAACTATATACCTAATTTAAGCAAAGCATTTTCAAGCATTTTTAATGCATAAGCCGATTTTTAAACATAAGATAGATTTTAAACAAATCTCTAGAGGCTCATGTTTCATACACACTTTAGGAAATGGCAGATTAGGAGAACTAATCATAGTGACATGCTAGGTAGGACAGACCTGCCTTCTCAAAGTCCTACTTACTGCTTAAAAACTGAAATCAACAAATTTATCCCTTGTCTGAAATATGAGATTCCCTTTATCACCCAAAATTCTAATTATAGCCTTTAATGAACAACTCCCTGGAGATCTCAAAACCAATCATTCAGAGTCATAGGAATCGATGTGTAATCAGTGCTACTAAATAGTGACACTGCTTTTCAGTTTTCAAAGGCTCTCTCTCTCTCTCTCACTCATACACACACACACACACACACACACGCACGCACGCACACGCACGCACGCACGCACGCACACGCACGCACGCACGCACGCAAATACATATACATATCATGTTCACATTTGCACACCAAAAAGGTCTGTTAGTAATAAAGACCTTATATTGTGAATTCTAATCTTATCTCCTTTTCACTAGTAAACACCTTGTTTGAGCTGAAATGGCAGAGCCCATCCAGTGTCCACTGACAGCACTTTTGAAGTCTCACAAACACAGCCTAGTGGTTCCCAGGAGGTGACATGAGCAAGCTGCGCTCAGACTCTGATAAACAGACTGCTCATAGCAATCCACTCACAGATTTTTTTGCTAGACTGAGTGCAATGCAACTGACTTGTATATACTTTATATTGTTTTATACTTACCATATAAAGCAGACAGAAGAGTAGGAAAATGCCCATGTAAAGAGTGTCCATTTTTAGTGGTTTCCTTTTCCCACTACAGGAGTCTCTCATGTGTAAGTGACCCAGATGTGAGCTACACATAAGACAGGATATTTCAGGGCTTTCATAGCCTATAAGCATTCATTTGGCATTGCCTCTAAAAATGCCATTAAAACAGACAAAATGAGCACAGAGACGACCTTTTGCTCTTACTAAAATATTTTAGACTATTTCAGTTTTTTTTTCACAAAAATACAATGAAAAAGAATATATGCAAAATTTAATACTAATTTCCAGTTAAGGTTCAAAATCTTTTCCTTATCAGAGAAAAGATACTAACTGGAAAGGCATTTCTTTCTAAGCAAGATAGAAAAAGGAGCCAGGCGTGGCGGCACACACCTTTAATCCCAGCACTCGGGAGGTAGAGGCATACAGATCTCTGTGAGCTCAAGGCCTGCCTGGTCTACAAAGTGAGTCCAGGACAGCCAGGGCTACATAGAGAAACCCTGTCTGGAAGAACCAAAATAAGAAAACCCTCCAGTCCATTAAATGGAAAATGAAAAGGGAACTTCAAATCCTGCCCATGTGTCTTGGTTAACATCCAAACAGTGTTGGTAGACTGATGCCGAGGGTGAATGTTTTTAGTACTGTCTTCAAGAAGCATTTCCCTTCTACTAAGGTATACTACACAGGTATGTTAAGAGATGAGGAGGGCAGGGAGGCAATAATTAGCTGTGGACATGGGGTTAGGCCAGTTTAAGTGGGCCAGGTTCATCAATAACACAAGTAACATCCGCATCACCCAATAAGTACCCAAACCACCTATTTATTTGCTCTTTTTTTTTTATCTTTGGAACACATTGGACACTTAGGCTGGTGGTCTTCTTACCACAGAACCCTGTGACCTTCCTTAAGATCACACTACAAGGAGGGAAAGTCAATTCCCTTTTTTTTTTTTTTTTTTGGTTTTTCGAGACAGGGTTTCTCTGTGTAGCCCTGGCTGTCCTGGACTCACTTTGGAGACCAGGCTGGCCTCGAACTCGCAAAGATCCGCCTGCCTCTGCCTCCCAAGTGCTGGGATTAAAGGCGTGCGCCACCACTGCCCGGCTGGAAAGTCAATTCTCAAGCTAGTACTTTTAAGTAGAGCAATGATTCTCCGGAGAGTAGAAGCATGGGTGGGCATAACTGATCCCCTTTTATACTCTAAGGGTCAGAGTTCAAGGCCAGCCTGGAATATACAAGAGCTTGTCTACCAAAGACATAAAAATCAAAATAACTGTACAAAGCATAGGAAACCTTCAGACTTATTCTGTTAATGTTCTAGTACACCTAGAAACACACTGGAGCTGTCCCAACAACTACATGAACTCCTTGTTCCATGCAGTAGATATTCCTTTTTTAAAAAAATTTACTTATTTACTTATATTTATGCACATTGGTGTTTTGCCTGCATGTATGTCTGTGGGAGGATGTCAGATCTTGGAGTTAAAGACAGTTGTGAGCTGCCAGATCTTGGAGTTACAGATAGTTGTGAGCTGCCATGTGGGTGCTGGGAATTGAACCCAGGTCCTCTGGAAGAACAGTCAGTGCTCTTAATCACTGAGCCATCTCTCCAACTCCAACAGCAGATATTTTTTGTTTTGTTTTGTTTTTTAAGTTTTTCGAGACAGGGTTTTTCTGTGTATCCTTGACTGTCCTGGACTCACTTTGTAGACCAAGCTGGCCTTGAATTCACAGAGATGCACCTGCCTCTGCCTCCTGAGTGCTGGGACCAAACACATGTGCTACCACACCCAGCAACAGTAGATATTCTTAAAAAGTTATTTATAAATAAAGACTTGTCTTTAAAAAAAGTTATTTAAAACACTGAAACAACTGAAAGTTTCTGTTGTTTTTCTTCATCTAATTTTCTATCTATCTATCATCTATCTTTTTTGGGGGGACAGAGTTTCTCTGTGTAGCTCTGGCTGTCCTGGAACTCACTTTGTAAACTAGCCTGGACTCAAACTCAGAGATTTGCCTGTCTGTGCCTCGCAAATGCTGAGATTAAAGGTGCCGCCACCACCACCTGGCTTTCTTTTTATTTTTTGAAAAAGTGTCTCATTATGCAACTCAAGTGGACCTCAAACTTATTTACATGGTCTAGGTTGGTCTTGAACTCATAACTTTCCTGCATAAGCCTCTCAAGGATCATATGCACCTGACAGCAGTTCTCAACCTGTGGGCCATGACCCTTTTGTCAAATCTCTATCTCTAAAAAATTTACATTACAGTTCATAATAGTACCAAAATTACAGTTATGAAGTGGCAATGAAAATAATTTTATGGTTGGGGGTCACCACGACATGAGGAACTGTATTAAAGGGTCACAGCACTACAAAGGTTGAGAACTGCCCTGCCATTGTGGCACACGCTTTTAATCTCAGCACTCAGGAGGCAGAGGCAGGCAGATCTCTGTGAGTCGAGGCCAGTCGGGTCTACAAAGTGAGTCCAGGACAGCTAGTACTGTTACACAGAGAAACCCTGTCTCAAAAAACAAACAAAAAAGCATCACGAACAACAATAACAAAAAATAAAGATTGAGAACCACTGTGCTAAACAAACATAAAACTTAATAAGGGACCTATTTATTTATTTATGTTTATTTATTTATTTGTTTGTTTTTTGAGACACGGTCTCTCTTTGTAGCTCTGGCTGTTCTGGAACTTGGCTAGCCTGAACTCAGAGATCCACCTACCTCTGCCTCCCCAGTGCTGGGACTAAAAGTGTGCACCACCACCACCCATCAGGACCTATGGTTTTTAAATTTAGGTTTGAACCTTTAAAATTTCATGGTCAAAGTGTGTTAGAAGAATCTTTGGGTCCTAAAGGGTGAGGGAGATAGCCCAGTGGTAGAATCCCCACCCCTAGCACTGCACAAAAGGAACAAAGAGAACATTAGGCCTGAGACAAGCAATGTGGCTAAGGGGCCTCCAAGGCGAAGCAGCTCCGCCTGACTTGATAGGTACCTGAAGAACTCTCCAAACATCTAGTCTTCCCTGTTGCAGAGTAACAGACACTGGGCCAGGTCAAGCCTATGGTTAAGTCCAGGTTTAATATACTATTAAGTGTCAAAGAACACTTTCTGATATTCTAAGTAACAAAATCTAATTTTTTTTTCTTACTCAAGTGAGTATCTTTTTTGTTTTTTTTCCTCTGTGTATCCTAGACTGTCCTGGACTCGTAGAGATCCCCCTGCCTCTGCCTCCCGAGTGCTAGGATTAAAGGCGTGCACCACCCCACCCGGCTCAAGTATCTTAACTAAGCAGAAAAGAGAGGTTGAGAAAAGAGACAAATGTGCTGAAGGTCAGAAGAGAGGGATTTCCCATTTGGATTACCTGTCAAACAGCATTCAATCAATAGATCCCTCATTGTTAAGTAGGCAACTGTCCACTGCACGTTATATTCTGAGTATACAATTGATACTCTGAAGGACAGTCACTGCCCGCATGGACTGTACAGTCTGTAGTAGAGTAAATGGCCATTAAGCAAAGTATGATCTCATCACTCTGGTACTCAGTGCCACAAAGGACATGATGATCTGTGGGGGAGTCATGAAGTCCAATGAATAAATGACTCCTAAGATGACCACAATGACACTAAGGCCTGAAGGGAAGGTATTAGCCAGGTAATTGTAGGTTTGACCCTGAGAAATGGAGAACAAGGCCAGTTATGGCTGGCTCAGGGTAAGGAAGGTGTAAGAGGAAAGCAAGCGTGTAGTACATGAAGGGCCATTTAGGGGAGTTTAAGGTCTTTGTTTTGTTTTAACCTTTATCTAAAAGGGATTACAATGTAACCAAACATTTTAAATAGGGCAGTGTTATTTTTAAATTATGAGCTTATGGGAATATTTCAATTGCTTTTAATGGGCCAGAAGAGGTGGCACATGACTATAATCCCAGTCCAGTAGGGCTGAAACTGGAAGACTATAAGTTTGTGGTCATTCTGTCTCACAACAAAATAAAAACTAAGAAGAGAAGAACGATTTAGAGACAGACTATGGGGAAGCAACTCTAGATGTCCAGTGAGAGACAGCCCAGCACCCTAACTTACTCTACACACAATTAAGTGCTTGCCGTGTACCAGACACTCCCTGTACACATGTGTGCCAGTCGAGATCAAGGAATGGATTTTGAAAGAACTACCAGTTAATGCCCAACAGTCCCATTAGTCACCTGTTAGTCCCTTGTGGCTAGACATGCCACAGCCATAAGTCATTGTTAAAAGGATGCAGCAACTCCTTCAACAAAGGCAGTGGGAGATACATTCACAACAGGGTTCAGAAGTGCCTGGGCTACTTTGTTCCTGACTCTAAGGAGCACAAGTTAATTAGGCCCTCTCCCTATGAGCCAAATGAATACAGAGGATACAGGCACCGTGGACCTGCTCCCAGTGCAGCTGAACTGAACACAAATTGGATGGGAAAATACTTCTGTGGTCTAAACCGATCTTGGTGACAGGTGCACAATGGTACAAATATACTAAAGACATTTCAATTGTGTTCTCTAAATGGGGAAGTTATAGGTATGCATGTCATATACGACATTCATGAATGTCATAAAACAGCTCAATAAAGCTTACCCGTCCTCAAAGACCATAAAATTAATGGATGAGCGAGAGGAAAGCGAAGTGTGAAAGCTACAGGATTGACAGTTTCAACAAGTGTTGAAAACTGACATGTTTTACAAGAAGACGTAAGTCAGTAAATCTCTTAAGATGCCTAGGAAAAAGTAAATATACAAAGGTTATATTTCTCCATAAATTACTCCATCTAAAATCTTAATCTTAGCAACAATAACAATAAACAAACAGACTGTCAAGAGATGTCTTTGCTGAAAATCTCAGTGGACAGAAAAGAGATTCATTCAGCTTGTATCCGTTTCTTCTTATGTGCCTGCACCCACGAGAGCACATTTGGCCTACAGACTCCCAAGGTTCCAGACACTTACTGGACTGAGGGACCTGATGGCCAAGCACAGTTGCTTTGCAGCTAGCCTCCACTGTTCATCTCATTGTAGTAAGATAAGCAAGGGATAGGGGCTGTCAGCAGAAAGCAAGTGGCCTTAATATGCCCCGGTTCCACTGAACCTACTACGTTCATACCTTTGCAGACAGCAAAGGAGGTGATGAGGGCTGATGCTGTTTAAAATAGTCAGGGCCTGAAGACAACTCCAGTCTGGCAGAAGAAGAAAGCAGAGAGCAGATCTTAGAATCTGCAATAGCAACACAAAAAGATTATGGCTAGTGGTGGACGCAGGCCTATGTTTTACAAGTTTAGGGAAAATGTGCCTACAACAGACAGTCTCTAAGGGCACTGTCAGGAAATACAAATGTGCTTTTATATGGTGAAAACTCTCTAGGAAGTTCAAATTTAAATTTTATTAGAAAGAGGAGTAGAAATAAAAATATGAATGAGCCTAAAACACATCTACGAAGGATGTAGTTAATAGACTCAAAATGCCAGAGACAAGCATTGTATGGCTGTGCTCAATGCAAGGACAAGGAGGGGCATAAGTGAGGAGGGAGGGATTGTAATGTTTCAGGTCAACAATGAGAAAAGAAGCCCAACTCAAGACGAAGTAGGCTCCCACTGCTTCCAGTAAAGGAAGAGCCATGTAAGGACTCGGCCACTCTCAATGATTTCCAATGCTCCCACTTGGGATGACTATTGGAGAATAAGCATTCCCTCCCTTTTTCTCACTTATCATCATTAGAGGGAACAAAGAAAGCTACTTTCATACTGATGAGAACCTAATGTTCTCTGGGTAAGTTTTATTGCCCAGGTGTATCCGTGAAGGAAGGCATTACAGTCAGAGTATAAATATATCAGACATCCAGACGAACAGGCAGAAGAAGGCAGGTCCCCCAGCAGTAGCAGCAGTAGTTAAGAGGACCTTTCAAAAAGTATGATGTGTGAATTCAAAAAAGTTCATTGAACATCTCAGACTGAACCAACCAATGGGTATGCATGGAGATGAATACAAGACAGTGAGCCTCTCTTGGTGGAGCTTAGTCTTATGTGAAAATTACTGTTAGAAAAGAAGCTTGGGTACTTGAAAAACCAAGAAAGTTGAATCTTTGTCATTTTTCTGAGTCTCAATAAATTCAGAGTGTTTCAAGATTCTGGAAAAAAATTAATTTGAATTAACAAACAAACCACTACCACTTATCTCAAGGAGTCCATAGAATATTTATTCTAGTTGGGTCAGATACAAGTGCTAATAAGACATAATCTAGCTGAATATGAAAAATCCATTACCAACTGAAATTTCCCCCCTATAACACTATTGCTACAGACAACACACATTTATCTCATAGGACCTGGTACCGACCTGGAAGCCTCATCCCTATTTGCTAGTTTTCATAACCTTGGAAGGATCTATGCATACTACCAAGGAAGAAAAGTAATCAACAGTTTTACCCAGCTGTGAAGTATGAAAGCAACAATAACAATTAGCCTGGTAAGATATGCCCACTGGTGCAATAGGGGCATGAATGTTATGAGAGTAAACAGGCACTTTCTCGTTGAATTTAAGGCCCACTTCACAAAAATGGAACTCATAACTGATACCATTAGCTGATTCAAAAACCCATGGCTAACTAGATCATAGGCACTAAGGGAAGAATATAATAAGAATATTCTGCTAAAGAGACATGGCAATAACTTGCCTTTAAATTCTTATCTTTATACCCACTGAAACATGTATCCGTCAGTCCTCCTCAGAGAAGCTTCTTTCGAAGTAGATGGCAATTTCCCATAACTGGTCAGCATGCCGAGACTGTAGTGCTCTAAATGGGACATCTGTACCACACCCCCAACCCCAAAGCTCAGGGATTATCACAGAAGAGGGACAGAAAGATTGTGCCAGAGGTAGTGGGCACCTGCAATGAAACAGTATTTACTGGGCATGGCAGGGCTGTCACACACACAAACTCACAGCAGCCACAAGAGATCAAGTCAACCAAAATCCCAACATGGATGGAGAGGAGCCCATGAAGTCTCATCCCTGGCAGAGGAACTATTGGCAACTGATGGCTGCTAGGGAAGGAGAGCCAGTTTTTTTCAGGGATGTGGTCTCGGAAAGGCTACCCATGTTCCAGTAGATGGTTCTACATCCACTAAGTGAACTCAACAGGTTTAAAAACAGCACAGGAAGTTGGGAGGGAAATGTTCTGAAAGTGAATAGGGGAGCAATTGGAGGGATGGGAGTGGAGAGTGGCTTTAATAAAAACATTATCATACATGTAGGTTAAAATGTATTAGATAACATTATAGCTGTAACATTTAAAATAGAAAATTATATAAAATTAATTTTATTCAGCAACTTTCTCTTAAGAGTCTCTTTAGAAGGGCTGGCACAGCTTGGAAGCTTTTAACAGCTGATGTAGACTAATCCAAAGATGACCAAGGCCATGGAGCATGAACTACTTAAGACTTTCAAAAATTATTCAAAATGAAAAATTCTTTGGTAAAAATGAAAACAAAATTAATAAAGAAACCACTACCACCTATTCTCAAGGAGCCATAGAATATTTACTCTAAGTACTAGTTTCTGTAATTTGATCAGAACATGTGTTAACAAAACATAATCTTGCTGAATATGAAAAGATAAGCAAAATGTCAGGTAATATGACACACACGTGTGTACATATACACTTGTTTCTTGAGTAGTGAAATTATGTGAAGCTGAAGAGGAGACTAAAGGGAATAGTTTTTGGTTCCCATGATTGCTATCAAGTGTGATGTTACAAATATCAGCGCCTGACAGCACCCCCTATTCTACTCCAAGTAGAAGATAAGCATCGAAGAACCTCCACCGTAAGATGGTTGAATTAGTGGCAAGCCTATCTCTTGGCATGAAAAAACCCCTTGCACCAACTGCAGACAGACGGCTGTCCAAAAAGGACAAAACTTGGTAGCAGGGAAGTTGACAGCCTAACTCTGCCAAGACAGGGTAGGTAAGTCCTTCATAATCCCTGCTCTACAACAAATGTCTGTCATAGAAACAGGACCCAAAGGCTGAAGA
>CAJQZJ010009141.1:4360573-4387647 GCA_907164525.1 Lophiomys imhausi
GAATCAAGAGGGTGTTATAGATCTAAGAAGATACTCTTAAAAGTGTGGTGCAAGTTAGTATGAATGTTGAGTCAGATATAGACCTTTAAACTCATGGAGATGGTTAGATAGTAGAATGTTAAAGTCAGGGGCCAAATATGTATAAACTGGACATTGGGAAGGTATACTGGGCCATTTAACTCTCATAAATGTGGCATATTTATATCTGTTGTTTTGTATAATACTTACTGTTATAAGAGAAGGAATCATCTGTTGGACTGAAAGGGGAAACTTCTGGGGGGAAGAGGGTGGAAGGGCGGGATTGGAAGGGGGAATAGGGAGGGGTTTGTGACTGAGATGTAACTTGAAGAAAAAAAAATAAAGTATTTAAAAAAAATGTAGGTTCATTTTTTTATGTATACTTCTAAACATGTCAATTCAAGTTTATTTGAAGAGCATTGCCTGGATCAAACAGGTAACTGGCTCTCAATCTTTGTTAAGGCATTACTACTGGTTTATTTTCATCGCCCTCGGGGAGAAAAAGCGGCAAGGCAGGAGGGTCATCCATACTTTAAACACTAAGGATCCTCTCTTCTTCAAGCAACCTGCACAGACTTACAGTCTAATGCCATGCCATGAACGGCTGTTCTCTTATGATCACAAAAGACTGCCCTGCCCAGACTGCACAGATTTCCTCCCCACACTACTCCATCTTGAGTGGATGCTTACCCGTTTGTCAATGTCGTTGTGTTGAAGCTGCACAAAGCGTGCACTGATGGCCGCAATGTAGCTCTGCTGATTGGAGAATGCAACACGCCCAGCACCTTTGGGGTACTTCAGCTCTGGGTCTGTATCAATGCCAGCATAGCAGACACCACCATACAAACGGTCCATTATCATTGCCAGTTCAACTGAAAGAAAATAAACATGCCCATGTGTGACTATTTGGAGCTCTCACCCAGAAAAAGGTGGATCATGCAGTCTAACTACAAAAAGAAAACCCAGGTGAAGGCTTATGAAGAACAGCAGTCTTACCTCTCCAATAGAAGAGCTACTCACTGGATATTTTAAAATAAAATACAAAATAATGTACACATATACACACAGGGGGTTATACTATGATGTTTAGTCATAACTAAGATGATAGTATAAAAGGACCACTCGGTCAGTAATCTGTCCTAATGTCTAAACGAACTGCTTAGCCTACTGGCCTGGGCCTGGGAATGTAAAGCAATTCATGGTGGCCTAACAAGTTATGGAGAAGTCTACCTACAGAGCCTGAGACTGAACGCAACTTCTAATGCCTCACTGCCTTCTTACAGCAGCAGAATCAAATCCTTATTCTATCTAGAGACAATGTGTTTACAGATGTAAATTCTAGCACTGGCAAAAATGATAATGAAGAGTAGATTCTATTCCAACTGAGACACCTTCACAGTATCTCATACTGAAGTCTAAATAACACTAGCTAATAAGAATAGCAATCAATAACCAGGAAGCTGTTTCCAAGCTATAAAAACACACACCCTGCATCTTGCTAGAGGACTAAGCTAATGGTCTAGTCTGTAGCCTTACCATGCTTCTTGCCTTGATTTTGGTATATTTACAAAATGCTCATAGAGAGTTTATTTGGGAATTGGACCATTCCAAAGGTCTGATACTAAAAATTATGCCCACTGACAGTTGGGATACCCCTAAGAGACATGTGGCACTTACCTGTGCTGCCAACTGCCTGAAGGTAACTGTTTACTTGGAAGCACCATCTCCAGCTATGGCCATTCCTTTCAGGCCATAGTCTAAATCCAAAGACTCAGGCCTACCCCTTGGAAGTGACCTAAACACCTATTTTCCTTCAATACCTACATATGTATTTTTAAGGGGGAAACAGGGAAAATAGACAATGACCAGATCCAATGGTGCAAACACCACCACATTCTTATAGTGGGGACAGGCAAGGGTTCTGCAAGGCTCAGTGGTATGTTAGGACACCTCTGAGTTCTACAAATAGATGTAAAGCCAACTCATTCCAGCATAATGAAATTGCAAAGGGAATAAGAGAAACTGTTACCATGTCAGAAAGGCTACCTTTCCACATCAAATTTTCTTTTTATACTAGACTGCCTAACATTGATTTTTTTTTCCTCTAAAAGCTGATTTTTTTAAAAAATAGGAAGAATGACCTATGACAAAACAGTTAAGTTTTAAGTGAGAAAACAAACTAGTACTAACTGTCCAAGAGTAAGTGGTATGGAAGACCAAGCAGCAGAAAGCCAACCTAGTTGTCCCATTACGGTCAGAGTTACGGAGTCCCAACAGCTGGGACCACTGCTGGTCACAGCCAGGTAGATGGTGCTGCAACTTCCAAGGCAGTACCTCGAATACCATTCGCTTGCACAATGCAACAAGAACTTCACCTGCACCCTGAATATTAGAGGTCAGTTGTCCTCACAAGTGATCCTCTGATGGCTTAACCTTTTCCTCATGTGGACAATGTTATTCTTAGAAGAAAGCAGAAAACTGAAGGGATGATTGTAAATCATATCCATTAATGAACTTCTCTTAGTGAAATAGGTAATCTCAAGGCCCAGGAAATTAGATTCTAATTTTCCAAAGACCAGGTGTGCTCTGGAATGGAAAACAGAGAAAACACTACAGTGGTCAGGAAAAGGATGCTGGCAAGGAACCAAATGCTTCCATAATAAGGACTCAAAAAGATATCTGAATTACAAAGGAAGCAGTTGCTGGAAGCTGGAAGCTCTGGTCAAAGAGGAGCTAGTATTACCACATGCTTTTCTATGCATGGAGTCTCAGGGACCCTGATTCTAGAAGTCTCTTTCCATAAGTAGAACCATTCTATTACTTTGTGAATCTCTTGGCTGAAAATCGTCTTCATGTGCCAAAGACTAGACCATGACTGATGTAACTGGCAGTTAGCTATTTCTGGTAAGAAGCAGGAACTCTTACCCAATTATGCTTTTACAAAATTATATAAAAATCATTTCCATTCATGAGCTATATAGTCCTTTTTTGTGTTTATGTACATGTATGTGCATGTTCATGAGTATAGAGAGTGCAATGCATGTGCATGTGTGTGAGAAGGAGGTTAACAACCTTGGGTGTCATTGCTCAGGAGCTGTCTACCCTGGTTTTGATACAGCAGTTTCTCGCTGGGCCTTAAAACTTGTCTGTTGTTTCAATGAAATCATGCAATTTGCAGCCAAATGGATGGAACTAGAGAAGCTCATCCTGAGTGAGCTAACCCAGACTCAGAAGGATGCACAAGGCATCTATTCACTTATAGTCAGATTTTAGTCATATAGTACAGGATAACTATGCTACAACCAATACACCAAAGGGAACATGAACACAGACTTTTTTTTCCTGTCAATGAGACACTTTGCCCTAGTGGTGCTGCCTTGTAGGCCCCCAGTGTATGAGGAGGCTCTTGGCCCTCATATGACTGCTGAACTGGGGCGGGGGACTGACATGTAGGGACACTCCACTCCAGAGGAGTGTGATGGAAGGGATAGGGGGTAGAGGATGGGAGGGCGGGATTGGGAGGGGTGGAAAGAGGACACTGTGATGGAGATGTAACCTGAAGTAATAAATATTAAAAAAAAAAAACTTGTCTGTTGGGTTATGATGGCTGGCCATGGAGCCCCAAAGACCCTCCTGCCTCTGGCTCCTCAGCACTGAGACTACAAGCATCCACTACTGTGCCTGGGTACCACTTGCTTATGTGGATTCTGGGGATCAAAATCTTGCTTATGGATTGAGCTTTCTCCCTAGTTCTACAGTATTTTCTTGGTCTTCAAAAATCTCCAGATATTTGAGCAATGTTTTACTCAAGTGAAACAGTTTTCTAAAAGGCTAGGAAAAACCAAAGTGGCTAAAAGAAGAGTTTTGTTTTTTGGGGTTTTTTTTCTCTCTCTAATTCATAGGGCTATGGTGGGGCTACAAATTGTTTTTGTTGTTCTCATGTAGGCTAGGCTGGCTTCAAACTCTCTGTGTAGCTAAGGATGATCTTGAATTCCTTATCTTCCTGCCTCCACCTCTTAAGTGCTAGGATCATAGGCATGTGCCACCACACCTAGCTTTAAGTGGTACTGAGGACTGAACTCAGGGCCCCATGCATGCTAGGCAGATACTTTACCAACTGAGCCACACCGAATCTATTTTAACTACATTAAGTCTCTGTTATGATCACCTTTGAAGAAAAAAGAAAAAAGCAGTCAAACAACTGTTTGTAGTTGACGGTTACTCACCTCGTGAGTCCTCCTGTGGTGCACTTCCTGAGCTCACACTATGCTTAAAAACTAGAATGATCCCCTAAGTACCAACCAGGGTTTCCAATATTAAGAAAAGTCATCACATTTTCACTAGCTAATAATCCCTTTTTTAGTAGTTTTAATGCTGTAAGAACAGCAGAAAAAGAAACTTCATCCATCCATTACTGAATAGGTGACTAACAGAAGTTGAGTAACCTCTCTTCAGTCCTACAAATCTCCATTCTGTGATTTTCCCATTCTTAGTACTTATTTTCATTTGTGTGTGTTCAGGTGTCTGCAGAGGCTGGAAGAAGCTGTTGGAAGCCTTAGGTCTGGAGTTAACAGGCATTTGTGAATCACCCAGTGTGGGAGCTGAGACTTGAACGCTGGTCCTCATGACTGAGCAGCTAGTGCCCTGAACTGCTCAACTCTCTCTCCAGCCCCAAGTTTTTCTTTCTTTTCTTTTTTTAAAATAGAGGATGTAAGTTTACCAGCAAATGTTGCAACATACAACTACTTTAGACACTAGTTTAAAAGTTTCTCTAGAATGAATATCATTAGTGAATACAGGAAAGTCCTTTATAAGCCCCCCTTCTCCCAATGGGAGAAAAGGCTGCCATTTTATCTTTCTAGAAGGGAGAGAGAAAAATCAAGACAGTCATTAATTGTCTAGACAACTAAATCTTCATGGATTCATCTATCCCTGCACAGATGAACCATATAACCTTGCACTGAAATCTGAGTCCTCCATCAAGAGTATGTCCTATTGAGTAAGCCTTTGACAGTGAACTCTCAGTGTAACCCCTTTCAGCAGAGAGAATGGACAGGATAACTCCCTGGAGCACATTAAGAGACATCAACCCAAGGATGATGAGGGCTCAAGAACTGGGTATACAGACAGGGGAGCATGGAGTCCACATGGATTTCATACAGGCAATAACGAAGAGTCCCACAAGGAAGTGCCTCCAAACTACTTCCGACCACTCCCAGTGTTCTTAGGGTCTGCCTAATCTCCACAAAAGTGAGAAACTGGCAGGATCACAGATATGTGCAAGGGAATACTGTATTTTAGACCATATGCTCATATCATTTCATGATAAGCTTCCACAGTAGCAGCAAGACTCCTGTGGCCTGCTGCCACGCTGGCTCCTGTGCTGAGCTTCACTGTGCCACACAGCAGACAGGGAAGTATTCTCATGAATTCTGTCTGTGATGAAAATATCTCTAAAGTTGAATCTGAACCCATTATGGTTCCTTGGAGCCGCTCCTGATTCTTTAGTTCACCAGAGTGGAAATCTTAATGACTCTCCCCATTCTACTCTACCTCGGGGCTCTGCTCCTCCTCTTTAATAACTTTTCAAGGCCAGCCTTGAAGGCAATGTCTAAGGCTGGGGCACTAAGAACCAAGTAGGGTGGCAGAGGAATGAGGATTCCTGAGAGAAATATCACTACACTCATCTTTACAGAGTCTAAACTGTGAATCTAGAAGTCCAATTTTTCTCTTTGGAAATAAACCTAAAACAGACAGGAAAGAGGCACAAAGCATCCCAGGGTAACAAGGCAGTCTTGGCTTCTGAAAGAAAGGAAGATGAACTTTCTAGGCTTCCCACAACTGTTAAGCTGGTTCACAAGGGTTCGAGAGGAGGCATGCTCACACTTCTATTCTGTGCCAGATGAGGCTGAGAACATAGTCAGAAAAGGAACATTTATGTAAGTTCATTAAATCAAATTGGTACCCAGTTGCTCTTTTCACTAGACAACATCCCAGATCTGCACTGGATAAAACAGCTGCCGTCAGCACAAAGAGCCTAAAGCTGAACCACAGAGACCAGAAGCACTTGCTACTGTTCTCACTTACTGCCATTCTATCTGAATTCTGCCTCCTTGGTTCTTAAATACAAAGTCTACTGCTTACAACTGTACACGGTTATCATAAACACTAAACACAAATGAGCCACCTCTAAGCACACTGCTGAGAACACAGTGGCACTTGATTTTAAGTTTTTGTTTCCTCCCTGTAAATCTTTGCTTTAAATTAAGCTAGCTTCATTTCTGCTCTAGAAAGATCAATTCATTCAAGTCTGACTTTGGCTTTATGCTGGCTCAATCAGTCATGGACATGGCAATGTTTGACAGCATCTGTAGGCAAAGGTTTGTTTGGGAAGAGGAGGTGGAACATATCAGCACAACAAAGTCCTTAGCTTTATAAACACGCCAAAACTGGAGTTTATTTGGGTCACTTCAGAATGAATTTGGGATTGGATGAGAAAGTGTATACTGCTGAGAAACTTGACATACAGTAATTTTGATCATCTACCACCTCACGGAACAGAAAGGGATATAGTTACACCATTTCCTAATCACAAGTCAGACTGTGATCTCCAGTTCATATGAACCACCTGAGTTTTTGTACAAAACCTCTGAAAGAAATGATCCTTAGAAATACTGAGATATAGCTCTCTCTCCACATGGCATATATCGTTCAGAAGTCTTTACTTCCCAGGGCTGGAACTGTAGCCCAGTGGTAACGAACTTGTCTAGTATGCATAGCCATGGATTCAACTTCTTTCACCATAATAAGTTTTTATCAGGACATAAAAGCCATTATAGAGCAATGGGGTTGGGGAGAAGGCAGAGAAGGAAACTTTAGGATCTGTCATGGACTGTTAAGAGGGTGAAAAAGAAGGGAAAGAATTATCAGAGCAACAGCTAAGAAAGACCAAAGACCCAATAACAGAGAAGCAATGACAGGCTCTAGGAGCTCAAGACAAACCTGCTCTGCAAGGCTGAGTCTGATCAAATGTTAGGAAAAAGTCATCAAGTGAAGACCATGGCTCTAAAGCCTATTAAGTTTGGAAGAAGAGATTCCAAAGCTTAGTCACTCAAATCAGACACCTACACACATGCAAATGAAGCCGAGAGCACTGGGAAACAGACTTTTCAGTCTCCACTTGGTCCCTTCATAGTCCCCAGCCTGACACGATTTACTGTCAGAGTGAAGAGGTGTGCATCTTGGAGAGGTCCTAATGCCATAGGGATAAGCCATAGGGCTTTTGCTGTGTGGGCATTCAAGAAAATATGCTGCTTCTATCACTTGGACAAAGCTCAGCATGCTAGTGTCTCTGAAATGGCAGAAAAGAAGACAAACTGCCTAGTTCTTTTGTAGACTCTCTAAAGAATGTGCAGCATTAGCCACATGAGGGCAGGGTGAGTCTGCTTACAGCTCCCTGTCCCCACTTCCTTTTTCCCTTAGAGTGCAATGGGGTGACGGCAGGGAGACGTCCAGACCTACGAAACAACAGATTTGGAGGAAATCGCTCTTAGCTTGCTGCTTTTACTCATAGGATTGATAGAAAGGGGGTAAGATATGACAGCAATCTGCATTATTCAACTTCAACCCACAAACGAGGGATGAGGAAACTCATCCAGATATAATTTTCATTGAATTTCCTATTCTCAGGTTAATTTCTCTAGGCATGTGATTTCCCCTACCAGCCTGAATTTTATAAAGGAAAGGTTGATCTTGGTATGGTGCTCCATGTCTGGCAGGAGGTTTTTGAATTTGATGACATATAGTCACTATAGTGAGACTCTGTCCCAAAAAAGGAAAAAAAAAAAAAAAAAAGGTTTTCTCAAAGAGGAAGAATATCTAATTCAATGGACACCCTAAGCCAGGCAGGACAAAACTTGCTTTTTTAGAGGTATTTCTATTAGGATGGATTAAGAGCTATTAGTGATCCTAGTCCCTATTTTTTTTTTTTTGGTTTCTTCAACACAGGGTTTCTCTGTCTCTGTTTATCCCTGGCTACCTGGACTCAATTTGTAGACCAGGCTGGCCTTGAACTCACAGAGATCCACCTGCCTCTGCCTCCCAAGTGCTGGGATTAAAGGCATGCGCCACCACACCCGGCCCTAGTCCTTATCTTACAATGTCAAAAGTAAAACAAAAAACCTCAAAAGATCTAAATAGGGTAGATGATACACATCCCAGTCTTCCAGTCACTCTGATGTGTTAAAGGCCAATTTCTGGCCAAGGAGAAAGTGAAATTTATCACAATACCCAAAGCCTTACCTATTGAGTGAAGCCCAAGGAAGAATCTTCCCTGAAATACTTTATAAAGGAAGGAAGTCTAAGGCTCAGTAGTTAAGAGCATTTACTGCTTTTGCAGGGGACCCGGGTTTGCTTTGCCAGCACCCACATCATACGGCTTACAATCACCTGTAACTACAGTTCTGCAAATCCAAAGCCCTCTGGCCTCTGCAGGCACCTGTGTGTATGTGATGTACATAAACTCTTGCAGGCACACATTAAAAAAAAATCTTTAAAAAATGTCCTATAGTATTTCAAGACCAAATTTCAGAATGTTAAAAGAACATAATTGAGTCTTCAATTGTCAATATAACTCTTGTGTTCTGTTCTGAAAGCTTTGGTCTTCTATATAAAATTACCTGTTTAGCATGATAATGGGATAGTCACTCATGTCAGTATGGCATGCCTTAGCTTACTTATTAAATAGTGGCCTTCCTAGCCATCTAACCATCAGCTGCACTTTCGAAGTGCTAGCATGCAGGCTGGAAATAATACTTCCAGTACACCAAGTGAATAGGTCTCTACTACATATCTACCAAAACAAACCAATTTTAAGACAAAAATAGCCAACTTAAAAAAGAAAAGAAATCCAAGATTTATTAGGTATATTCTTAGGCAAAGAACACAAGAGATCCACCTGTCTCTGCCTCCCAAGTGCTGATTACTTCTGATTAGACAACTGAATATAATTTTTAAAAACCCTTATTTTCATTTTTTGGCATTTTGAGACAGGATCTTATGTAATGAAGGCTTGCTTGAACTCACTATGCAGCTAACGGTAACCCCGAACTCTTGATCCTCCTACTTTCCTCTTCCAAGTTCAGGGATTACAGAGATATGCCACCATGCCCAGCTTCATAACCTAATATCACTTTTGTCTGACTTGAGAACTTGCTGAACACTGGGTACAATGTGGCTTAGAAACTGCAATTCCTGTGACTTAAAAACAAGAACTGACTAGTTAAAATCCAGTTTTATTATTTTATACTTCAGGGACTTTTTTTTTTCCAGACAGGGTCTTACTGTGTAGTTCTGCCTGACCTGGAACTCACTATATAGACAAGCTGGTCTGGAGTTCAGGAGATCGACCTTCTGTCTAAGATTACAGGTGTGTGTCCCATGTTCAGTTTCAGGACTTTTAAAGATTCTCATTAGGTAAAATGGAGGGGGTCCAACATTAAGACAATTTCCATTGCATTATGGTTATTTGCAATGCAAAGTAGTGACTATACAGCTGTAAAATCCACGTGTAGTGAGAGATATCAATGAGGATTCTTCTTTTCCAGCCTAGAACAGTGACAGTCTGAAGTGTCGTGAGTGGTCTACAACACCCCCTCTCACATCACCTATTCCTAAAAACACACATAGGATTTAGAACCAAAAGGTGACATCTGTTCTAGTCTCAGTTGTTCTCAATGAGGTGGCCCTTCTAAGATGTATCACATGATGCCAGCTAAGGGAGAGGACTCTCATGGCTTTGCTCTCTTTCTTTTGGCCCAGTTTTCCATTAGAAGGAAAAGCGGACCCAGAAAACTCTTTTTAGAAATAATGTAAAATTAACATAATCACAGTATTTTTTTAAAGTTCTTCAAAATAGAATTATGATTATATCCCATTTATTTTTTGAGACAGGGGCTCACTAAGTAGGTTAGCCCAAACTCAAGATCTCCCTGCTTTAACCTCTCAGTGCTAGAGGTATAGATGTGAACCATCAAATTTAGGAAGATAGCTTTCTAGAGTCCTAAAGTTTTCTTTCTTTGTTTGTTTTTAATGTGTAGACTGGAGTCAGAATTCAAATAATGTTGAGAATCCTTCAGAATTTTTCTGTGTAGCCAGGCTGGCTTATATTCACTCAGGGAGTAGTTCAGACAAGACTCAGATTTACAAAGCATCTGTGCTAGCCTCCAGAGCACTCGCTGGCCTGGGTCACTGCCCCTGGCTTGTCTCTGGGTTTTAAACACGGAAGCATAGGTCCAGCACCACCTCAGGTCTCTAGCTCATTATGATCTGGCTCACCCTTGGCAGTGCAGCTGCTTTATGCTTGGAAACAAATGAAAACAGCAGCAACAATGAACAGCAGCAACCACAGAGGTTGGGCTAAGTGCTGCCAGCCTGTAACGTCAGCTACTTGAAAGGCTGAGGCAGGAGGAGCCCAAGGCCTGCATGGTCTACCCAATGAGTCCCAGGCCTGCCTGGCAACTTGGTGAGACTGTGTCAGAATAAATGCAGAAGGCAGACTGAGGGTGTTAATACTTATCTAGGAGGGTGAGGTCGTGGATTCAATCGCCAGCACAACATCAAAAACCTACCACAAAACGAGAGCTCCTACGAAGTCATAGTGCAGAATGCCTCAACATATAACTCATTTCTGGAAACCATGAGAACTAATCAGACCCTGCCTTGCTGGGGGAGGCTCAGCGGTGCTGTTTGATTCCCAGGTACAATCCCCAGCCATGGCTCAGCTTCTCACTGACTGGGCACCCAGAAACACTGGGCAGTCTTCTGACAGGGTGACTGTCATTTGTAACAACACTAACTGCCATGAGCACACACACTGCCAAATACCTTTATTTTAAATGTGTGGGTAAAAAGGAAAGAACTAAATAGAGTGCATCCTTTCCACAGAATGGTTTAATGCAATTGCCTCTTGCACCATAAGAATATACAGCATTTTGGGGGAAATTCTTAACAGTAAGGCTGTCAGCTCAGTGAAAATGACATGACAGACTTCCTTTTCGAGGCTGTGAACGGCTGGCTGAAAACCCAGACAGAGGGAATGCATTGGAGATTTTGTTGTTGCGGTGTCACTATTTCCACTCACCAGCTCGAAGGGGTCGTGGAACTCCCCCAACAAAGATAGTTTTTCTGGGGTCCAAAGGCTGAGAACCATCCATTACAAAGTCACTGTCACTTAGGTTCCACGGTCGAATTTGCACCTGAAAAAAAGTCGTTTACTTGGTCCTTACTTCATTTCCATGAACCCCACATGAGAACAAGATGACTCAAGACAAACCCACTGTGGGTGCGTTTACAACATCCAAGTCCCAAACAAAATGGCGTTAATTACTCAATGCGATCTGCATTCAGTGCCTTTTAGTCTCAAGGAAGCCATTCAACACTCTGGACACATATTATGAACCCTGCACAAACCACATGTGTTATTAAAGGCAGTCTTCTGGGGTTTGAATCCAGTTCATCTGAACACATCAAACTGTTGAAAGCCTGTCACAGTACACCATTTAGTTTTTTGTAATGAATCCATCTAAAGGGAACAGAAACATTAGGAAGATTTTCTAAGAATTACCTATTTGCCTGGATTTTTAATTCTCATTACCACCCCAAGTTAAAATATTTACCTTTCACACGATATGACATAACACAGATTAACACTCAAGTTAGCAAACAGTTACAAAGATATCAGATACTGACATTTAGAGAACAGTGTCTGATTTAATTATTAAACTGATTTTTTCTATACAAAATTGATTAAAGGCGAATTTAGTGTGTGTGTGTGTGTGTGTGCACGTGAGAAAGATGGAGACACAGAGAGAGATATAGAGAGAGACAGAAGCAGAGACAGTGGCAGGGTGGGGGAAGAGAGCTGTTGCTGGTTGCAGGAGTTTGCTCTCTCTCTTTTTTTTTTTTTAACTACGTCAGCTCTAGGGCTTGAACTAAGGTCAGTAGGCGTGTTGGCAAACACCTTTAACTTTTGTGCCATCTCGTCAGCCCATGAAAGTTTAAAGAGTATAAAAAGAACTCTTTATGGTTATTTCCTTTTCTAAATTTCTTTAAATGTTATTTATTAGAGTGCGCATGTTTGTGTGGGTGATGTATGTGTGTATATATGCACAGGCATGCCGAATGAGTGCAGAGGTCAGATGATACTGTGGCCATCAGCTTTGTGTTTGCTTTGTCAGGCAGCAAACATCTTCACCTACGGAGCCATCTCACTACCTGCTCACATTATTTCTTTTTATTTGGATTTTTAATGTTCTGCCCATAGTTTGTACTATTTTAACATACACTAAGAAATGAAGTACCTTATCAGCTTACCCTTAAAACAAATTCCTTTGAATCACAATGGGATTACAAAAAACAGTTTAAAACAAAGCAAACGCAAGGCTACCCTTTCTGTCCTAAAAGGTAAGGGTGACAGTGTCCCCAGAGCAAGTAGGTGACCACTTGGGACCAGCCAGGAGAAGTCACCTGGTATCGGTCCTTAGGGAATAAATGTCTATCCTCTGCCATTTCTGGGTTAAGACAGGACACACAAAACAGGTGAATTTTCATATTTTAGTTCCCACAGATTTCATTTCTGGTCTCTGTGGCTTGGCTCAGCACGCCTGGCATTCCCACCTTGCTAACTCTGTTTCGTTTGGCTCTAGCTCCTCTAAAACTGGTGCTCTTCCTTAGCTCTAATGCACACAGCCCTCGGAACCGCACTAAGTTTACCCCAGCCTAGGGTTTCTTTCTTTCTTTTTTTTTTTTTTTTGTTTTTTGCCTTATACTGTGTTCTCACTAGAAAGCAAGAAACCAAAGCCACAAAT
Source organism: Lophiomys imhausi (assembly GCA_907164525.1). Taxonomy (NCBI): domain Eukaryota; kingdom Metazoa; phylum Chordata; class Mammalia; order Rodentia; family Muridae; genus Lophiomys; species Lophiomys imhausi. The sequence goes on from CAJQZJ010009141.1 coordinate 4,373,458, forward strand.
ATTTCAATTCTTCCTTAGACTTTGAACATGGATCTGTTAGCCATTCTGTTAGCACTCCAGAACTTGATCCACAAAAGAAAACCCAGTGTAACTCCCGTAAGGTGTGGTCACCATGGCTCAATGGCTGCTCCTTGGGATTTCCCAGAGGTGGTTTCATGCCTTCATGAGGGCTCATCACTAATTTTTAATTATACACACAGTAATTTCCTGATACTGGAGGCATAAAGATTCCAGGGTTACTAGTTAAAGAAGCCCCTTCAGCACAGAACCCCTCCTCTAGCTTGATCTCTAACAAGGCTGCTATGGCAGCTGAAGGACTCATGTTGTCAGGGGACTAAGGTCACTATTCCCCAATCCTCTTCGCTCTTCAGCTGTGGTCTTGATTTGTTGCTCAGGCTGGTCCCAAGAACTCCTGGGCTCAAGCAATCCTCCAGTCTCAACCTCCCATCTAGCTAAGACTGCAGTTGTACACTCCTGAATCCAATTGGTAACACATCACTTTGTTTGAAAATGAAAATAATTCCCACGTCATTTCCATAGAGATCTGGTTTCATTTTTTAAAAGTTACAGGAAACATATTATAGCTTCTGTATGCTATGGCTGTTCAAAGGAACACTGCAGGAGACCTGGAACCTTCCTGATGAGACAGCTTCATCATCGATGGTCTTCCATTACTTGCTCCACCCCTACTTCACCATCTCACACACAGCCATTCCTCTGCTCTATTCTTGGCGTTATTGCTTAGGTTAAATCACAGGAAGAAGGCTTAAGATACGGTGTTGATCAACCCTATTCATGAAACCTACACTTCCCAGCTGCTGCCAGAAAAACAGCTGCTGGGAGCAGGCACCTCTGCAGAACTAAAGAAATGCCGACACAGACCAGCATCACACACTCTCCGCATTAGCAAAGTAATATGCAGTGGACTAAGATTGTCCCTCCCACAATGGCTGCTCTCTCTGAAATACAAGCTACTTCCACCCAGACTCATGCCTCCCTGCAAGCCGAAATGCTTCAATAAGCACTTATGAAAGAGAAATACAAAACTTGCTTTCCTTCAGTTTCTTTTTTGAATTATGCATTCCTATGAAGGTTCTCCTGAGGATCATGAAATCTATGTTTGGCTGAACTATGTGTCTTCTAAATTCTTATCTTCTGAATCAGCAATCTGTTTTACACAAAGCTTGCTGGTATAAACACTTATTTATGACACAGAGTGACTTTGAAGGAATGCAACACTAATAAAAGCGATAGTCAATGGTGAAAGTATGAATTCCTCTTTTGAGGTCTCCCAATGTGTCTCCTACAGAATTTAAGCCCTTAGGGTTGCTATGTCACACAACTGCTATTTGGGAAAAACTGTAGATTATCTTCTCCTTCGAGTTTCAGGGCGTTCATTGATGTACTTAAACACTCTAAGGAAATCTACAAGCAAGAAGTCTGTTCAGCACTACATAAATACAGCATATCCAAATTTATTTCTACACAATTTTAAAACATAACACTTAGTAATGTTCACATTTAGACAATACTGCCCTACAGCAAAGTGTACCATTAAGTATCATGAGTGACTAACTGGCCAGAATATGGCAGAAACTTCTTATAGTCTAGGCCTTTTTCTTATTTCCTGTTATTGCTTTGAAAGGTTACTTCTACAGAAATTAACTTTAAATAGTTAAGAGTAAATGGTTAATTAGTTAATACATTTAAATATTAGACAGCTATCAAAGAATTGAAAGTTTTTGGACTAAACTTCATTAAATATATATTACAAAATCATTTTGGTTATTTTTACTATTAATAAAAAATAAAACTTAAGGCTGGGTGTGGTGGTGCACGCCTTTAATCCCAGCACTCAGGAGGCAGAGGCAGGCAGATCACTGTGAATTCGAGGCCAGCCTGGTCTACAAAGTGAGTCCAGGACAGTCATGGATACACAGAGAAACCCTGTCTCGAAAAATCTAAAAACAAAACAAAACAAAAATAAAAAATTAAACTTAAAATCTAAATTAAAAACTAAAATTTTATTTACTTAAAATTAAAGGTGATTAATAGAAATAAGATCAGGCCAACTACTAAGAAAAGAGTTAAGAAATGTAACATCCCAGCACTTGGGAGGCAGAGGCAGGCGGATCACTGTGAGTTCAAGGCCAGCATGGTCTACAGAGCAAGTCCAGGCAGCCAGAGCTGTTACACACAGAAACCCTGTCTCAAAAAAAAAAAGAAATGTAATATTATTTATCACTTCTTTAGACTGAAGGCATATGATATAAGCTACTAGCTAAAAAGGGATCAATAAAAATTAACAAAAACTTTCTAATTAAAATGTAAATGTGCATTTTTGTTCTAACTTTAATCACAGAATAAAACAAAACACAATGACCTTGCACACTGGCACATGCCTTTAATCCCAGCACTTGGGAGGCAGACACAGGCAGAACTGTGAAGTTTGAGGCCAGTTTGGTGGTCTACACTGAGTTCCAGGCCTACAGGGTTACATAGAGAGACCTTGTCTGGAAAAGAAGAAACAAACGAGGCAGAGGCAGGCAGATCTCTGTAAGTTTGAGGCCAACCAGGTCTACAAAGCAAGTCTTGGACAGTCAGGGCACTTGGTACACAGAGAAACCTTGCCTCGAAAAACAAACAAAACAAAGAAAAAAAACAAACAAAACCACAGACTAAAGGGCTTCAAGTTATTTGTTTTGTTTGTTTGGTTTTTTTTTTTAACATCATTTAGCCTTACTACAATTCCAGAATTCTCTGTTTAGATTCAAATTAGTGTTGATATTCATAGATCAATAATTTGGGGGGCACTCATTTGGAAAAACCTTGCTCTATACTTCATACTCCTGATTGTCACTGTAGGTTACAAATGCCTACCATACAAATAGCCTACTGCAAGGTATCCTGTTCCATCTGTTATCCCAAAGCAACAAAGCAATTCTAAAAGTCAACACTACAATCTGATGGTCAGCTCAGGTACCTGAGCCAATACTTCCTCTTCAGCCAGCCAGGTATTAGTTCTCTTTCCTACAAAGCCCTGCTCAGAGCTGAGACACTGTCCACTCTAACCCACTTTCTGACTTCCTGTTTTTTTCTTTTCCATAGTCTTCAGATTACTACTGAGACTATTCCAGAAAAGACTGTTTTTCTCCCCCTAATCCTACAATCCCTTTATTTTACATGAAACAGAAAAACAATAGTGCAGAAAGAACCATCTGAATGCTGTCCACAGCAAGTGGCAGCATCCCAACTCATCCTCACAGTCAGGATGAGTCAGCTAAACCCAGGTCCCCTGACATATAGCTGCAACGGGTCAGCTGACATGATGGACTCTGACCCATGCCAGCTGTCCGCAATTCTATTTTAAACACCACAGCCCTCACCAAATTACTACAGTGTGCCAGCAGAAGCAGAAAGAGTTTACAGTTTATAAGGTATCTTTGCCTCTCTTTCATGGTATAAGGGCTTACACCAAAACCAACAGCCACAGCAGCAGTATTTGTGGACTGAACTTTTCAAAGCACATACATAGTTGGTATTTCATTTTGAGCCAATTTTCATTTCATAGATGCTAATAAACAGATCAGCCAACTTCCAGGAGTAGATGCCATCCATTATTCTCACGTGCTCCTCTCTACCAGTGGACAGGAGTGGAGACGACCCCAGTACCTCTTGGAGAGGTAGAAAGAACACAACTGGATAGATGATCAGTCCTTGGCTTTGATAAGAGTTCTGCATCCCACATAGCTCTGAGGCCACAGGCCAATGGCTGTAACTTTAACCCTCACCCAGCTGCTTTCAACCTATGGGTTGTGACCCCTTTGGGGGTCAACTGATCCTTTCACAGGAGTCACCTAAGACCATCGGAAAACACAGATATTTACATTATGGTTCATAACAGTAGCAAAATTACAGTTATGAAGTAGCAACACAAATAATTTTATGGTTGAGGGTCAGCACAACATGAGGAACTGTAATAAGGGTTCACAGCACTTGCAAAGTAGAGAAGCACTGGTCTAACTGATCCTCAGACAACAGAAGGCCCAGGGAACCTCGTCCAAAGAGCCAAAATTCTTTCTAGACAGGTAGCCAAAAATAATATTGGAAAACTCTCTCTTGTGCTCCCAGGATGCTCCAGGTGCTCTACTAGGGTTAGTCCAGGTACAAAAGGTAAGCCCTGAAACCTGTGCTAAGCTGTAGTGCCTACTCCATATGAGGCTTGACAGCCCTCTGCAGCCTTCTACTACTAATGAAGCGTAGCATTCTCTGTAGACTTTCATAGGGGTGCTTAGCAAACTAACAGAGAATGGATAAACCATACTACAAAAATATTTATGTAATGTATACTTATGCACTAACCTTGAGTTAGTAAAGCCATTATTAATTAAATGCACAAGATGCAAGCTAACATTTTCCTGTAAAGAAAGGCTTTCCTGACTGAGTCATAACATCTGCACATTCTCCATCCATGACTCTCAACTTCAAATATTCCCTATGACACCTTTCTCACAGTACTGATGGCTCCTTAGTTCACTTACCAGCCACACACCTATTCCCCTCCATTGGAGCGAAGGTCCTTTGAGGCTGAGCCCATATATTTGTGTGGGTTCCAATAGCCCAGCAAACTGTCCACCCCTAATGAATGCTATATGTAGATTTGATGAGTAATAGGTGCTCTTTCTCTGCCCTTTTATGAAAGAGAGACTCACTGTGCAGTCTACTCTTTTCTCAAATTCAAGCTCTCCTTGGTCCAGTCTCCCAAGTGCCAGGATTATAAGCAGATACCACCAACTTGGTACTGCCCTTCTACAGCTCTCAATCAACTTCCAGGGGGTGGGGATACACTGCGCTGCTTAGCAGCGGGTACTCGACGGCTTGGGCTCATTCTGTGCCCATTTGATATTACGAGGTCACACGTTAATCCTGTGATCAGAATCATCACCAAATGTCACTTAGAAAGCATGACAGCTTTTGAAACTATTAGCTCATCTGTGCTATGCATTTTCTTTTCTCAGGATGGCACAGGCTTTATTATGAATTCATTTTCGGTTTTAGATGATAAAACTTTTTTAAAAAGTATTCACTTATTTCTTTCATGTGTATGAGTGCACTCTTACAGGTATGTATGTGTACCATGTGAACATAACATGCTGCCAAGGGCAGAAGAAAGTATTGGATGCCTTGAAACTGGAGTTACATATGGTTGTGAGTTTCCATGTGGATCCTCTGAAAGAGCAGTCAGTGCTCTAAACCACTGAGCTATTTCTTCATCCCCTTGGTACATTTTCCATATTCACACTTAACCTTACTTACTACAACCATATGCTATAAAAATTACCTAAACCTGAGTGACCAATAATCTAAGGACCATGAAAATGAAATCATTTCAGGACTGAAATCCAAGCTTATCTGACTCCACATTAACTATGTCGTAACCCTGTGAGGTTCCCTGTCCTCCAGGCCACTGTCTGGAGCTACAGCTTTCTGGTGGGCTGAAAATGCACTTTCTTCTTTCCAAACTCAACTTTGCCTATCCTTTATACATTAGAAATCAATAATGGTGGCTGAGAGTTCAGTAGTATAATACTTGCCTAGAATGACCGTGGTCTCCATGCATGTCCCAACACCACCAAAAAGAAGAAAAGAAATGGCTGATAGATTATTCCTTGAAATACACACAAAATGTAGCAATGAAACTAGCACTGTTATTTGGGTATTTTAAATTCCAAACTCATGCCTCAAACAATTTTTTACCCAAGCAAAACAATTTGGTTCAAAGTCTCCATACATGAGCATTTTCAGCTTCATAGTACTAAGAAGGGATTGTTGTTAATAGTAATGTTGATTACTAAAACTCTTTAGAGAGATTCACACACAAACATCCAGGTTGCAGGTCTGGAGGAATGGCTCAGTGGTTAAGAGGATTCATTGCTCTGGCAGAGGACCTGAGTTCGGTTCCCAGCACCCACATCAGATAGCCAACAACTGCCTGCAGCACCAGGAAATATGATACTCTCTTCTGACCTCAATAGGGCCCCACACTTATGTGCATAAACCTACTCACAGATAGCATGCATACACATAATTGAAAATATAAAACCAGCTGGGCATGGTGGCGCACGCCTTTAATCCCAGCACTCTGGAGGCAGAGGTAGGTGGATCTCCATGAGTTCAAGGCCAGCCTGGTCTACAAAGTAAGTCCAGGACAGCCATGGATACACAGAGAAACGCTGTCTTAAAAAAACAAAATAAATATATAAATATATAAACATATAAATAAATAAATAAATAAAAATATATATAAATATATATATAAAAAACCCATTCAGGTTACTGAGATTTTCCTGGGAGGAAGCTTATGCCTTGAGAGTGTTTCAGATAACTTATTTCACAGGGATCTATACAAGTACCATGTTCAAAGCAGGGCTATAAAATGTAGGATTAAAGAATATTATACAAATTTATATATTGTAAGATGTTTTTACAGCCTGAATAAATCAATGTTTTAAAAATATTTTTAGAGCCGGGCGTGGTGGCGCACGCCTTTAATCCCAGCACTCGGGAGGCAGAGGCAGGTGGATCTCTGTGAGTTCAAGGCCAGCCTGGTCTACAAAGCGAGTCCAGGATAGCCAGGGCTGTTACACAGAGAAACCCTGTCTCGAAAAACCAAAAAAAAAAAATATTTTTAGAATATGGAACTTGTAATTAAAGAAAAAATAAATATAAAATGCGCGAGGTAAGTACACAATCAATGTTACCCATTGCCATTATGAGTCTTTGGTAGACAAGACTTTCAAGATAGCATTCGACTGGACTCATGTTCTTTAGAATACACTTAGGTAAACACTGAATGCAGTCCCTTACGGAAAGCATTGGCTGTCTTGTTTACTGGCTTCTATGTGTCACCCTAAGCTACATAAAACTGTCACCTTTCCTTCCTGGAAGAGGCATAGAGCCTCCAAAGGCTCAAGCTCTAAGAAGCTTGGGACCCACTTGCAAGTTCAGAGACTAAGAGCAAAACAGGAGGTACTGTTGTCTTATTTCAGACAAGGAATTCCTTCTTTGGAGAAACTCTTGGGAGAAGGTGCCAAAATCATGATCAAGATTAAGAATTCAAGGAGCAAAAAGGGAAATCAAAGTAAAAATTGTTAATGACTTCCTAGGTGGGGTATGACAATATGATTTAGCCATGGATCTAAGATGGATGTACAAATCCAGATTTAACTGAGTCAAGCTAAAATTCAAGTTAGGGTTTAGAAGGCAGTGTATGGAGAATGACATGGTCTAGTAGATATGCCACAAGCAGAAAGATGAGGCAGTCAATCCAAGTGCCCTGTTATAGCTGGGAACTTACTTTTCCCAGTTTAATTTTTGGGAAGTTTTTGCTCGTTCGTTTGTTTGTTTTAATAGCTGTTATACTAGGTATAATTTGTTACAGACAGTAAAATAATCAATGAAAGGTTCATGAAATATATAGCATTTGAGAAAGGCTTTGAAGTAAGGGTAGGAATTTGACCTTGAGACAGAAGCAAAAATATTTCAGTTTGATTAAAATATGAGGGTAAAAGGGGAGGGAGATAGCATAGTCACTAAAGGGCTTGCCGTCAATCAAGAGGGCTGGAGTTCAGAGCCCTAGAACCCAGGCTGGCATGTCAGCTTGTCTATAATTCCAGCCTCAGAAAGAAGAGACAGAGGACCCCTGAGTAAGATGGCTAGAAAGACTAGCCTTGTTGTTGAGCAGTGGATTTGACTGAGAAACCCTCCTTCAAAGAATCAGTTGAAGAATGATGAAGAAAGATTTTCAATATTGATCTTATAACTCCTTATGTATGCACCTATAAACACACACATATCAAAACATACTACATACATGCATGTGCTCCACACGTACACATGGAAGAAAAGGAAAAGTAAATAAATAAATATGAAAGTAAGAAGAAAAGCAAAAAAGGTTAAGGTTGTGGGGGAAAACCGAAGCTAGACTGGGAAGCTCTTAACTCCTAGGCAAAAAAAAAAAAAAAAATCTGGGCTGTTTCTGTAACTAAGGAAGAGTGACTAAAAGGGCTAGAATTCCACGGATAGGCATAAGTGGGTCAAGAGAAACCAGAACCATAGACTAGACCTGAATTAAGATCTGAAACAATGGACTAGTAAGTGATCTCAGCAGGCAGATCCTTAACTACCAATCCTAATGGTCTGAGTTCCACTCCCAGGACTGACATGGTGGAAGGAGACAGCCAACTCCATAAAAGCTGTCCTTTGACCTCCATATGTGCCCCCCCGCACATGTACACATGCACACATAAAATAAATCAATTAAAACATATTAACATATATATGTTAATATATATATTTATATATGTTAATATGTATATATATATATGTTAATATGTTTTAATTGATTTATTTTTTATATATATATATATATATATATATATTTGAGACAGGGTTTCTCTGGGTAGCCCTGGCTGTCCTGGACTCACTTTGTAGACCAGGCTGGCCTTGAACTCACAGAGATCCACCTACCTCTGCCTCCAGAGTGCTGAGATTACAGGTGTCTAACACCATGCTCAGCTTAAAACATAATTAAAAAAAAAAAAAGAACTGAAACAGCAGTGTCTAATTCCAGCTTCTCTGTCTCTGTCATTCTTTTCATTGATTTTTGTTTTTCAATTTTTTTTTTTTTTTTGGTTTTTCAAGACAAGGTTTCTCTGTGTGTCTTCCTGACTGTCCTGGACTCACTTTGTAGACCAACGCACACTCACCGAGATCTGCATCTCAAGTGCTGAGATTAAAGGCGTGTGCCACCAGGCCCAGCTTGTTTTTCAATTTTTAAGTGGATGGCCATATTACCTGAGCAATAGTCCAAAAAACAAACCTACATAAACACACATCAGCTTGGTAATACAGTTTAAATTCCTTTCAAGGTGTTTCCTGTCCCATAACTCTGGTCAGTCTGTACTAGAAGCAAGAATCACTGTCAGGCATGGTGTGCATGTCTTTAGTCCCTGTACTTGGGAGGCAGAGGCATGCATATCTCTGAGTTTGGGGTCAGGTTGATCTACAAATCGATTCCAGGTCAGCCAGAGTTCCATGGTAAGTGCCCAGTCTCAAAACAAAACAAAAAGAAACAAAACAAGACTCATTACATTCCCCTTTGACTTCTTGTCACCATCTATCTCTGCTGGGCTCATCTAGGCTGCCTGCTTTACAGTTTGCTGTTTTGAACCTTCAGGTTCAGTCTATTTATATTTTGTCGCCTTCTTGGGAGGGACCATGCATGACAACATCCACCTGTCTCACTGGAAACACACAGACATTAGCTGTTATCTGGAGTGCCTGGTGAGCTGTGGCATTCCTCTTCCCACAGGAAGGAGAGGAGTTACAGATCTTAAAGCTACAACAGCTCCTATTCTTGTCAATCTTTCCTTCCTTCCTCTGGAACTGAGGAGTCAAAATAATCAGGCAAAACCCACAGTTCTTTATGCCACTTTTCAGGCCCAAAGCTATACATGGAACAATCCATGTAGAATCCTTTAATGGAAGGAAATCATTGAACAAAACCACATATCTAACATACCCTAAGACTTATCAGTTTGGGATTCACTTGAGTTAAAAACAAGCATGATACTGGACAAGATAGTTGAGAGCAGGGCTGGAGAGATGGCTCAGCAGTTAAGAGCACTAACTGCTCTTCCAGAGGTCCTGAGTTCAATTCCCAGCAACCACATGGTGGCTCACAACCATCTATAATGAAAATTGGTGTCCTCTTCTGGCCTGTAGGCCTACCTGCAGACAGAACACTGTATACATAAAAAAAAAAAAAAAAAAAAAAGATAGTTGAGAGCAGACTTCACTATCAGGATCTACACTGGGAAAACAATTTGAATAACCCGATTCACTTAACCGGAAGAGGGGATTTGAGAAAAAACATGACAAAGGGTAGAAAAATCTTCAACATAACTTTCGAACCTAATCTATTTCCATATATTTTCTATTCTATGGTGTCGGAAAGAATGAAACATCACAGACACGGAATTAGGATTCTAAAGGGTAGAACATGAAAGCTAGTCAGCCTAAGACATGGAACAAAGAGGAACCACAGCTGAGAAATCTTGGTGAATGAGCTCCTGACAATGAGCTTCCCTATTTCCAAGGTCCTTATTGACTCTGGAAGGCTGACTCTAGCTGTCACTTTCTGTGGGACATTCCATATATGAGTCAGTAGAGAGGTATGACTAAATGGAGTTGGGAGGGGTGGAAGGAAGCTAATGCCAAGAAAGAGTGTGCAGAACTTGAGACAAAAGCTCTGGAAGCTAATGTGAAATGCATTCATTCAAATCAGCGCTATCCTCAGGGAAGGTTTCTCTTTCTATGTTTTATTCAAACTATTAATGCTGGAAATCCTGAGTATGCCTGCATCAAGAAACATGGTTTCGATAGTCACTATCAGAATCCATCACTCTGAAGAAAAATAACTCCTGTAGCTCAGAAAAGGCAAGTTGTGATCAGACAGAAATGTGAAGTAACAATGAAAGCTAGTTTCCCATAAACATTTCCAGTAGAGATCATACTAATTACTTTCAAAGTACTTAAATGCATGTATATAGAGTGCAAACACTAAAAAGCAATGGTGTTATCTTCGTACCACATATGTTTGCAAGTATACTCCCCTCTCAAGAGACATCCTGTCCAGGCAAAAGCCTGCCCTACCAGACATCTCCTTCCCTTCCCCTACAGAGCCAGTGACATGGAGCTTCTCAGCCCTGAGCTCATCCCATCTCCTCACCTTACTTCTACAGCTTTTTCTCTATTGTGGACATAACTACGGATCATGTACCTCTCTCCCTTTGCCTTCTTACACACAAAATGTATTCCCAGTCCTCCAAGACAGTTCAGGCCAATTCTACCATAACCCTTCCTAGTTCACTCTCACTGCCTTCTCACGGGGCAAGGCATCTCTGCAGACTGGCTGCTAAGACATCTCACGGTCAAGTCTGGTAGAAACTTTCTGATCTCACACGACTCCAAAGGGACTTAAGAGACTTTAGGTTTGATTGTTATTCAGAGTATATATTACGTGATTCTCCTATCAGTAAGGCTTCAGTCTCCCACACCATGCACACACCTTTTAAATAAAGCTCAAAGTTAACAAAGGTTCCCCATCCCTTCCCCACTACTATTTCCCCACCTGTACAGCCACAGTATTCAATACTGTCATTATTGTTATCAAAATTTGGCAATGGACCCAGAACTCAACAATTATAGTGACACTTCCATAATGACTGAAATCCTTATTTCTTTTTCTGCATTAACCTTTCTGTCGTAACTCCATAATCCCATTCTGTAGTATTTTCCTCTTCCACTTATATACTAATTCCCCACTGGTAGCCAAGTCCCAAGGGCATCTTTTACAAGCTGGAAACCCTGCTCTTCCCAGCAGGTGTGGCCACATGGCTGAGCCCTAACTGTCCTGTCCTCAACCACAGTACTATGCAGGACTGACAGCACCCCCACAAGTGCCCGCTCTCTATTGAGTGCTTTTACGTTCATTTTTCTCTCAGAAACCCTCAGAACCAAGCATACATTTAAATATTAAATAATAAAGTCGAGACTCAAGTTCAGAACTTCTACATCTAACCCAAGTCTCCACAGACATGTTTCTGTGAATATCCTTAGCCAGCAAGCAAGCTCCTATATCTCTAATGAAGGTCTGCAGTGGGGGCTCTAGGCCCTGCATAGAGCTTCAATCCCTTGCCCATTTCACATCACTATTTTTATTGTCTCCCACCCTAAGCCTTTACACATAAACTCATCCCACCCTGACCCTGCCAACTTCCCATGGATCCCTACCATTGCCGAGTTAACTAAATTTTCTTCTTCTGCTTTGAACATGGTCTTGACCCTTCTCTACTCACTCACTGTAGTTCAGAAGTCATAGGCTCTTAGCCACACACTCTATAAACACATACTTGTTTACAGTTTCAGCGCCATGCTCTTTGTCCTTCCCTTCTCCTGCCCTGCCAAAATTGTCCATTTAGAATGTGACCTGCGGGCCCACCCACCAGGTAGTTGTGGATACAACCCAACATAAAGCTTTACATCCAAGGACATGTAAACATTACCAATTATATTTTGAAAAATAAATTCCTTCTGTCCTTGATATGAAATAATGACAGAAAAGAGCTGCCAGAACCACTAACAGCATTGCTCACCTTCACTCAGAGTTTCTGAATAAGAGTTAGCTTACCAAGCTGTAAATGGATGTCAAGGACACATTTATTTACCTGTGGTCCCAAAAGTGTCACATGAAATTTGAGTGCTTTTTGGTTAACTTCTCATCACCTGCAACAGTCCTAGCTCTACACAGCAAGGTCAACCCAGGTAAGAGGTTCCTAATTACAGCATTTCCATGAAAAGTAGGAAAACAGCTAGCCAACTGCATATGCACGCTGGGAAAGCAGCAGCTGGCTACATATCACTTACCGGCTTATCCTTGATGGTGGGACTGGACACACACAGGTACAGTTTTCCATCCTCTTCTAGGCAGGCATCTATCAGAGCTTGCACTGAGCTCTCTTCCTGGAACAGCAGGAAGGCATAGCCTTGGGGAGAACGAAACAAAGGGTGGAGAAATCAGTACTTCAGCCTCAAAGCAGTAGTGAAAATATCTGCAGCAGGGATAGGGGTTCACACTTGGAATCCTAGTGCTCAGGAGGCTGAGGCAGGAGGCTTGCCATGTGTGCTAACCTGAGCTATAAGGAGTCACAGACTGCCTGGGCTACAGATTAAGAAGCCTATTGCTTCATTGCTAATAAATTCTTACTAATCCCTGGATATTCAAGTAGGGCAAAGGGACGTGAGATCCTGTTGTGTTAGGCACTGTGTTTGGTGAGCATACAATTAATTACCTTGCTTAATTAAATCACACACTTTGATAGCCGGGTTCTCTCACTTCACTTTGTTTAATTTTCATAAGTACTCAAGGGAGCAAGTTCAGACACTTCTGTGGAATTTCTACAAAATAGGTCTCGTCACCACTAATGAAGACAGGTAGACTCTGAAGGGCGCAAACTACAAATAGCAGCCAGGAAATAAGCATCATTTCCATCCAGCAAGCAAGAGCCTTGATTTGTGCAAAGCAGGATGGGCTCTGAAAATACCGTGCTAAGTGAAAGGAGCCAGACACAAAATACTTTGTCCAGAAGAGGCAAATCAAGACAAAAACACAGATTAATGACAAGGGCAGGGGAAATACACAGTTTCATTTTGAGATAAAGATTTTCTAAAATTGATCCTGGTCACTGATGGCTGTACAAGTCTGTGAACATATGGAAAACTGAATAACACATATAAATTGATGAACTGTATACTATGTATATTATACCTCCCCAAAGCCGCTTTTTAATCAACCCAACAAGCTGGTATGTATTTACATATTACTGCTGCTGTCTCCCCAAGGAAGTATCTCCTGACAGACTTTACAATCTACAAATGTCACTATTTTTTTTCTCTTAAAGCTTTTAAAGATTTTTAAATTCATTCTTTGTAAATTCCATATTTGTATACAATGTGTTTTAATTGTATCTACCTCCCACTCCTCCTTCCAACTCCTTCTGGACCCTTCCCAACACGTCCTCCACCCAGCTTACGTTCCCTTCTTTTTTTCTTTTATTCTTCTTATTGCTGTTCCCTGTTTTTGTATTTTCTTCTTCTTCCTTTCTTTTGTTTTGTTTGTTCAAGACAGGACCTCTTTTTGTAACAGCTCTGGCTGTCCTGGAACTCACTTTGTGGATCAAGCTGGTCTTGAACTCACAAGAAATCTGCCTGTCTCTGCTTCCCAAGTGCTGGGATTAAAAGCCACCATTTTTTTTTAACAAACTACTAAATTCAATTAAGCCTGCCCACACGTGTACAGATGTGAGGCTATCCACTGAAGCATCGACAAACTATCAGTGGCTACATTCCTGAAGAAAGATGAATTTCCCACCGCCAGCAGCCCTTCAGTTAGGGGTAGACCCTCCTTTGGGAGACCCTCCCTGATCTGTGCTGGAATTTTGGCTGGCTTGGTCATATGCAGATAACCAAAGCTGTGGTGAGTTCGTGAGTGCAATGACCATGTCATAGCCCAAAGACAGCAGTCACAGCTCTCCTCTCCTTCCTCTGGATTTTATATTCTTCCAGCCT
>CAJQZJ010009141.1:4393409-4417745 GCA_907164525.1 Lophiomys imhausi
TGTGTGTGTGTGTGTGTGTGTGTGTGTGTGTGTGTGTGTGTGTGTGTCTGCGCGCGCACTCGCACAAGACAGAGGTCAACTTTGGGTGGCCTCTTTCTGGCCTAAGCCAGCTGCCCCACAAACCCTCAGGATCCTCTTGTTTCCATCTTCCCCATGCTAGGATAACAGGCATATGCCACCACCATACCTGACCTTTCCATAAGGTTTCTGTGGACAGATATCATGACCTCATGCTTGCATGACAAACACTTAGTCTTGCTGCTCTCTAAACCCTGTCAGCAAGTCTGGACCAAAGCTAAGACATCCTCTCTCCTTCACCTGCCAAATTTGCATTTCATTTCTGTTTCTGAGGAATGCTTTCTTCCAAACATGGTCCTCATGAGAACTCACACCTCTGGATGGGCAACCTCTGTGCTTTCCTAACACCTCTGCCTGGGCGCAGCGTGCACCGCTATGACCTTGTACATGCTGCCTCTCATTTCTGTAGCTGCTCAAGCTTTGTCCTGTGGCTTATATGCTCCAAATGCTGATCTCCTTCCTGTACGGTTCCCCAAACTATAAATGGCTCACAAAAACCAAATTCACAGTTTGACTCTCATACAATGCTGAGAAAGCAGGTGTTTAATAAAATAACCTAAGTGGGAATGTACTATGGTCTCGAGAGTAAAAATAGAAGCTGCTCCATCTGTCTAAACAGGACAAGACAAAAACCCACCTCATTACACTACAGTGCAATTTCCATGTTTTCACAAGAAAACCACTCCTTGGAATGAAAAGGGCAAGTACATAAAATATTAGAATGTATTCATAATTCACCAGAGTGTTAGCACTGTCAGCCAAGACTTACATATATGAAAGGAAAATAAAAGAATATTACTCCAAGTATTTATTGTAGAGTGTGAAAGATTAAATACATACTGAAGTCATAGGCTTCTCAACTGATCAGTTTACAATACCCAGAAGGTGGAGTAACTTGGAATCTGAGACGAGAACAACAAATTATCTAGAAGAGGAAAAAATGACATTTGCAAACCTGTCTTTCCAAAGTCGTTTTAGACAAACTGAAGGTAAATGCAAGAGATGCCACACACTCCAGCCCACTATAACTACTCAACGACCTATGTTTGTCCCTTTCTTGTCCCTCAAACAGCATCGCTTTACCTGGCTCGCTCAAAGTGGATCTGAATCCACGTGGCCTGCCTTATGCCAGGTTCACAGACCATGCTGGTATTACATAAACCATCACACTGCATGGCTCAGTCACAAGGTCAGCAGGCAAGCCAGCTTGGATAGCAACAGAAAACTTCAGGATAACAACGGAATCAACCGCTCAGAAGCAAACACTTTTGGTGCTCATGAGATGCCTCTGTGCTAAAGGGCACTGGCTGCTCTTTCCGGAGGACCTAGGTTTGATTCTAAGCACCTACAGGGAGTTGACTGTCTGGCCTCCTGGAGCACCAGACACACATGCATACCAATGATGCATTGGTATACATGCACAGAAACACATGCAGGCAATATATCCACACACATAAAATAGAATAAAAATACGTGTTTAAAAAAATTAAAAAGAAAGCCGGGTGTGGTGGCGCACGCCTTTAATCCCAGCACTTGGGAGGCAGAGGCAGGCGATCTCTGTGAGTTCGAGGCCAGCCTGGTCTACAAAGCAAGTCTAGGACAGCCAGGTTTGTTACACAGAGAGACCCTGTCTCAAAAAAACAAAAACAAAAAAAATTAAAAAGAGGGCTAGAGAGGTGGCTCAGAGGTTAAGAGCACTGACTGCTCTTGCAGAGGTCCTGAGTTCAATTCCCAGCAACCACATGGTAGCTCACAACCATCCATAATGAAATCTGGTGCCCTCCTCTGGCCTGCAGGCATACCTGCAGACAGAACATTGTAATACATAATAAATAAATACATCTTTAAAAAAAATTTAAAAAGATGTACATGCTTTTCTGAAAGTGGAAGGGAGTGTGCACCTGGTCACCCTGTGTTCTGGCGAGTGCCTATGTATACTTCTGTGCACCTGGCTGTGCACCTGGACCTGTGGCCCCAACTGACAAAGCTAGCACTAGCTGTCCAAGTTAAGCTGTGGGTTACAGCCTCCTCCATCTTTGGCATCTCAGACTCTGGAGGAGTTCAGAGGCACACAGCCATCTCCTCCCCAGTATCTAAGATTGCCTGTTGCCCTTGACTTTGCCAAACAATGGAAGTACAGTGCTCTCCATGGGTAGAGCCTCTGCATGGTTCCATGGGCTCCAGAATTCTCCCTCCTAAGAGGTGAGATTATAGCAGTATCAGAAGCAGCTGCTTTGTGCAGAATGAGGATAGAAAGTCCAGGGTGGGAAGGCTTTTATAGCTCCAGTGACAGCAACTTTGAACAAGAGACATTTTCCAGGAGACACTGTGAGAGGTTACACTAAATATCTATTACTACGTTTTCTGAGCCAAGTTATCTTCCTAGATGGAACATTCACAGCCCTGCGTTCAAGGAAGTAAGACCAAGCTGTTCCTTTATTTAAGCAGTCAAGAAATCCTGGGCTCTACCTTGAGGATAACCTATGTTACAGTGAAGTCTTAAAACACAAACTGTTTTCAGATTTCCTCTCTGGAACTCAACTAGAAACATGCAAACACTTGCGCTGACTCATGGTAGAAGATTACAATGGAGCATTAGCTCCCAGTGTACATATCTCAGCTGCCTGCCACCCCGGACTACAGCCGCCAGGACATCTGCTCATATCAAAGCTCCTCTCTTTGGGCTCCTCTGGTCACTGAGAGCCACACCCCTGAACCGAGGTAGCATCATAGTATCTGTGACCTATCTAGTTAAAGAGCTCAACTGCAAGGCTCATCCAGGCACATAACTAATGAGGTGCCAGCAAGGAGGCAGAACCCTATGGCTAAGCTATGGTTAAAGACAACTCAGACCCACTGCAAGCTTAAGACAGCTCTTCAGAGATACTCCAGCTTATGCGAGAAGAACAGACTACAAGGCTCAGAAAAAAAAAAAACCAAGAACTACGTTAGTTTTCAAGTAGCTATAAAATATACATTGAGTCATACTGTTAAAATTGTTAATTTCTATATACATTCTACCCTTAAAAATATCGTATCAAATTATATAGCCTAAGTATCACTTCCCTTCTAGCAAAAATGAATGAAAAAAAATCACTTCCTTTATTTAGCAGGTAAATAATATCAACTATTGATCTTCCAGGTTCAAGTCAATCTAATAAAAACTGCACACTAATGAAAAGACACTTCTCTTTCTGTCTCAGCTTTAAAGGTTGGGTTAGAGTAAAAGTTCTAGCTCTAGAACGTGATGAACTTATACTCCCTGAGGAAGCAATGAGACAGTTCATCACTTGCAAAGCTACAATTCATCTTTTAAAAAACATTCGAGGGGAAATGGGCCAGACACAGGAGGTGACTGGTACAGAACAGTGAACTAAGCAGGAAAAATCACCCCGCTCTTACATTCTAGTTTGGAAAACAGAGGCTAGGTACTTTAAAGTAAATTGAGGTGAGAAAGAAATATGAGGGGAAGGAGAATAGAGAGTAGAGGGGCAGCAACTTTAGATACAGAAGTTAGAAAAACTGTTGCTGTTGTTGTTGTAGTTAAGGTGACATCTGAGCAGAGACCTAAGGGCAGACAGGGAGCATCCCATTCTGAAATCTAGGGGAAATTTTTCATACAAAAAGAAATACCACTGCTCAAAAAGGACTCTGCTGTCCTGTTCAAAGGCCAGCAGGGCTGGACATAGTGGTGTATACTTGTAATCCAAATACTCAAGACCATCAGGACTTCAAGGTCACCCTAGGTTCCCTCATGAGGCTCTACTGAGATCAGCAGTGATGGCAGAAGGCAGCCAAGATCCATTCAATCAGGTCCGAGGGAAAAAGGACTGAACCATATCAGGCACATGATTCATACCAGTGTGGCCCTGGCTTCTGCATGGATCCATTATTTGCCAAACAAAGAAGAAAAAAGGTGAGTTCACAGCTGCAATATGCCATTTATCTGACTTGGAACTAAAGAGAAAACTTGCTACAGATGTCCAAATTAGCATAAACTTCACAAAGAGATTGCTTTGGGAAGCCATGTGACATCAAATCCGGAGTCATTAAGATTTTCATCTCCAGTTAAGTAGCTTCTAATTTAGCCTAAAGAAAACAACTTGAAAGAAAAGGGACACAGACAAGAATACACGAACATAAGTATTATTATTAATGGTATAAATTGCCAGCCAGCAAATAAATTAGGATATGGAATAGGTGAGGCAGCCAACAAAAGTCGTTAGATGCTTGTGGGGAGAAGAGATTGAAATGTGAACATGAGAACACATGTCAGCTGTTGTTATACCCCCAGCCCTGTATACAGACACATATATATGACTAAAGCCTACAAGGGAATAAAAAGATGCTGGTGATTAGTTCTGCTGAGGAGGCAGTATCATTCTTACTGCTCATAAAGTAACAGTTGCTCAATGAAAGCCAGATTGTTTTGCTCTGGTTCTACGGCTTCATCACACTTATTGGGTATCTACAATACTGGGTATTTGAAAAAAGGCCACAGCCCTCTCTATTTCCTCATCTTAGTAACTGTTACTATAAACTTTACTTATTTGTTCTTCATTTTTCCTTTCCCTTCTCAAAAAATGACTCAAAACACATGCACCTCCAACACCTATCTCTCTTCCCCCTTTCCCTTCTCCTCTCTCTTTTGTATACTGGGAGCTAAACCCAGGATCTCGGATATGCTAGGAACGTGTTGTACCCTCTCTTACATCCCCAGTCCTTTTCGTGTGCTTTATTTTCAGACAGAATCAAATCTGAATTTGCAATCCTCTTTCCTGAGCTACAACCATATAGGCTGGCAGCTGTGATTACTGACTGGTGTCACCAGGCCAGGCTCACCAGTGAGTTCCAGGCCAGTCATGGCTACAGAGATTCTGTCTCAAAAAACCAAACCAACCAAACAAAAACACATTTAAAAAATACTGGTAAATTTTACTGGTATAGCAAAAAAACATTGAATATGACTGAAAAGTTAAATGATAAATGGTAGAGGTATTTGCAAGATAGTTCAAAGTACTTAACAGAAAAACAACAACAACAATATGGGCCTAACTGAAGAGTGCTTGCCAGAATCTATGGAACCTTGGGCTTCATCTCATAAGATTCAGCTCAGTGGTTCATGTCTGGAGCTGATGGTCATCCCCAGCTACACAGTAAGCTCAAGTTTAACTTGGGCCACTTCATACTATCTAAAAAACAAGAATCATTCATATAAAAGATGTTTTTAAAAATCTAAAAGATATTGGGAAAATTATGCATTTCACAAAATAAGAAAATCAATGTGACAATAAAAAAGTAAAAAATAACCCCCAAAGTGTTAATTTTTAACTATAAAATTGGCAAAAATTTAAAAGGAATAATTCTCCTAGACTCTCAGCAAGACTGAGTTTTGTAAAACAGGTACTAAGATATGGGAACAAAAATTCAACCTAGGTGGTAATGATGAAACTGTAAGTCAGGGTCCCTTCCCAGTGTACAGAAAGCCCTGGGTTCAACTCCCAGCACCTCTCTCCACACAAAGAATTTCAAAAAGGAAAAAAAAATAAAGATAAAAAAGATGAAAAGAGCCGGGCGGTGGTGGCGCACGCCTTTAATCCCAGCACTTGGGAGGCAGAGGTAGGCGGATCTCTGTGAGTTCGAGGCCAGCCTGGTCTACAATGTGAGTCTAGGACAGCCAGAGCTGTTATATAGAGAAACCCTGTCTCGAAAAACCAAAAAAAAAAAAGATGAAAAGATGAGAATACTCACTGAGGCATAATTTATGAAAGAAAACAGCTTTAACATCAACAGACTTGAATAAACAAACTATGCTCATTAATGATAATATAGCTGTGCTACAGAAAGATGCTAATATTAAGGGGGGAATATATATATAATAAAACAGCATACATAATACAGCAATGCACATGTGTAAAATTTAAAATTTCAGACAACTCTACATATCAACGAGGATATTCAGCAAAGTATGTAACATGATTATCTCCCACAGATATATACTTGGGATGCTTATTTGAACATGACCATATATATAATAAATTTCCTTTTTACTTTTCCAATGATCACTTGAGAACTTTATGCAAGAATGGTTTTCATAATCTTGGTATGACTGCTTTTGCAACTATCACTCCTAGAAATACCTTTCAAATGTGTCATTTTATAAAATGTATGACATGCACTACAGTGTGATAAACACATTCACTCACTGTTGCTAGATCACAAGGATGTACCACCACACCTGACCTAAAAACATCTTTACATATACAACTTTAAATAGTGTAGTTCATGTATCACAAGGTCAGGAACACATTCTTCCACTGAAATAATCAGTACAATCTTTCTTTTTAATCTCTTCTAACGATCATAAGCTTATTTTCAAAATGTAAAAAAATGTTCTGAGCCAGATGTGGTTGTGTGTGCCTATAACTCTAGCACTTGAGAGGAAGAGACAAAAATATTCTGAGTGTACCACCAGTCTGGAATACAAAATGAAGTAGGCCCTGTTTAAAAAAAAAAACTGAAATAAATTAACAAAAGATACTAAAAGTGACAACAACTCTATAGTAGCTAACTTCTTTTTGTGGGTTGTAGAGTGAAGAGAAGGGTGAGAAAACAGCCTAATAAAGTGGGCATAACAGGAAGTGCGCGAGTTAGACTCCTTCACAGAACACAAGACAAGGATAGTGACTTCATCTTCTTGTGACAATTAATGCCACACAGTGAATATATCATTTTCCAAGATGCATGCCACCCCCGAACCATAGGCTACAGAAGATAACAGAGGAAAGAGAAACCTATTCTCTAATCCAAAGTACTTCATTATATGAATCTAAGCACACACCCAAAATGAGCATCAGCACAGAAGTTCCCTGAATTCTGCAGAAAGCACAAACTCTGAGCAAGAAGACAATATATCTTGTCCCCTCAGAGTTTAGTGGGAGAACCTCCTACAAGTTAAGAGAAGCAGGATGTTGTGAAGGATCTTGCTAGTTAGCTCTCCACCTCTCCCAACAGGCCAAAGCACTTAGCATTCAGCTGTGAATAATGGGCATACCACACAAAGTCATTCTTTAGCTACTAGCTTTCTCAAGCTCTGGACTTGTAAGATTTATTTAAAAATAAAAAATCCACACAGATACAGGGATACATATAAAAGCCAACTTTTAAATTTTTTTTTTTTTTTTTGGTTTTTCGAGACAGGGTTTCTCTGTTTAACAGCTCTGGCTGTCCTGGACTCGCTTTGTAGACCAGGCTGGCCTCGAACTCGCAAAGATCCGCCTGCCTCTGCCTCCCAAGTGCTGGGATTAAAGGCGTGCGCCACCACCGCCCGGCTCCAACTTTTAAATTTGATCACTGCTGACATCCCTCAAACCCTAGGTCGTCCCACTGCCCTTCCGATTAAACAATGTACTTAGCAAAAAGCTCCTCTAGAACAGACTCACAAAATCTCACTGATCATAAAGTCAGGTTCGTTGAACACAGTGCGCTGCACTCCTGGGGGAAGTGTCTCCAAGTGTACTCATGTACATTGATGGTCAGTGTTATTTTAGTTAGGGAAAAAGAGCCAACAGCTATTCAAGACTTGTAAGACTGTCTTCTACAGAAATGTCAGGTGGCCTGGCCTGGCAGACTTGGGGGGGAAGGGAAGGATGGGGGTGAGACTACATGTGCTGAGCTCATTACCTTTAGGAGGGAAGTATGACTTGCTCTCTGCTTTGTGAGGCCAGTCTACCACCAGAGGTCCAAACCTTCGAAAGCTGGCAGTGATCTCATCTGCAAAACAAAGAAGGAATTTAGTAAAAGGGGGGAAAACATAAGAAATATAAATTACATCTTTTCATTGAAAAATGTTTTGAGGAACTTTCCTCCTTTTTTGCATTGATTTTCTTTTGAGAACTTTTCTACAGAACTAAAACGAGTCAAGTGAAACACCAAGGTTAGGGAGTGCATTTGGTTATTAGCTTCTAACCATGTAAAGTATGTTTCTAACTTTAATTTCTTTCTTTCACTGTCAATAAACTTAATAAAAACTTTGGAAGAAAAATCAATCCTACCTAAGGTGATCTTTATGTCAATCAAAACAGGAGATTTCCAAAACTGAGAATTTTTCTCTATTTTTATAAAAAAGGTAAATATGCAGAAGATGTTTCAAATATAATTTTGTGGACAGAAGAGATAGCTCAGTACATAAAGGGCCTTGCCATGAAGCCTGACAACCTGAGTTCAATACCTGGGACTCACATGGTAGCAAGAGACTCTTACAAATTGTCCATTTGCTTTGGCACACATTATCACCCCCCCAAAATAAATAAATGTAAAGTGAAAAGATACATATAATCTAATTTTTATGGAATCCCTAGGATTATTTTAGAAACAAATGATTCTATTGATAAGGACAACAAAGCAGATGGCTCTGCTTGGTGATGTGAAGGGTTAAAGGTCAGCGGCTCTCTTTTGCCTGCATACTGCCCTCTTCACTAGGATGCATACAAAGGTTGCAGCTCAATTGCTTTGTCTCCTTTTGACTGGAAGGAGAAAATTATGACCTTGTAACTCGTTGAGTATAGACAGTCCGTCCCTCAGCAATGGTAAGAAATTTATCCTCAAGACAATCTAACTGACAGACAATATTAACACAGATATTAGGGCGGTTAGAGGAAAATGAGGCTCTGACCACCACAACTTTAATGTAGTGAGTCTAAAAATGTTTTTAGCAATATCCCCCTTTCCCCCATAAAGCAAAGGCTAAAGCCCCATGCCCTGTTAGAGCTGCGCTGACCAAACACGTCAGGGGCAGGTAGGTTTCCATGGCACACCCAAACCTATGAGAACCAGACTAGTTTCTCTAGGTTAGCTTTGTCACAGGTGAACATTTACACACCCAACATGTGCTTACAGATGGTGGCTTGGGGAAGAGTCAGTGGTGACACAGTCACAGAAGTTCAGCTCTTATAAAGTTGCTAATGAATGCATACAGTACCTTCATCGATGTCAGGAGGAAGGCCTCCAACAAACACCTTTCTAGAGTAGCGTTCCACTCGCTCCCCATTTTGACATCGAGTGGGAGAACTTAAGCCAGATGATAAGGCCTGATCACCATGGCTGTCATCCAAGAAGGCATCTTCAAAGGGAAAGAGAGAGGACCGACCTGAAACAAAGTAGCAATTTCTATAATCAGAAGGGCTTTCCTAGAGAAAAATGTATCAGAAGCCCATTGTACCAAGTGAAGCATACAAAACACAAAGCATCCTGAAGTATGGCTTTTCCAATAGAAAATTTAACTGAAGACCACCAAATACGGCCATCTTTACATACATCACTGAAATGACTGAAATAACATCTAAGGACAGAGCATCAAAACTGCATGCTTTCCTTGATAAAAAAGATTGCTGCATTGCGCTCATGCAGTCCCACGGCAGCTCCTGAGAACACGCCCTCTGATGAAGAGACCCTGTCACCATGCCTCAGGCCTAGCTGAAGAGCTGCTAGCAGATGATGGCTGCACTGCATGGGGAGAACCGGTTTTCTTTGGGGATGTGACCACCGGTAGGTGAAGGGCCATACCCAATGAATTTGGATAGCACTGGTTGGACTCTTGAGTTATTGAGGGAGATAAAGATCACATAAAGTTGAGAGGAGCATGTGTTGGGGGGTCTGCAAGAGTACAAGAGGGACGGGGTCAAAATAATTTTATACATATATGAAATTCTCAAAAAATAAAAATATCACGCTAATAAAAAATATACCCATAAGTTACTTTTTCCTTTCCTCAATCATTTTTGAAAGTATATATGACAAGCAATATATATATTGCTCCACAGATCTTTATCCGCTTTTGATGGTGACCTGAGGGGTTGTAAAGGATGGCCCTGATGACAGAAGCTAATTTTGTCTCCTCTGATAGCAGGGGCAATAATAGTTTTCCTAGCAATGAAGGTATTCTAATCTTAAAAATAAGCACATGCAACAATATTGGACAGGATATGTACATGAAAACATCAAATCAAGATGTAGAAGGTACAGCATGGGTGTGGCTATGACGTATTAACACCGTTACTCTACACAGCATTTTAAATCACTCACCAAAAGGAAGGGGGGAAGCAGAGCATGGCAGCACAGGGATTTAATCCCAGGACTGTGGAAGTTAGAAGCAGGTGGATTTTGTGAGTTCAAGACCAGCCTGGTCTACACAGTGAGTTCCACTCGAGCCAGGACTATACTGATGCCAGCTCTCAAAACACAAACAAGACACACCACCAATAGCAACAACAAAATCCCCATAGAACTGTTTTCTTTTTGGTTTTTTGAAACAAGTTATATCTGTGTAGCCCTGGCTGTCCTGGAACTCAATATGTAGACCAGGCTGGCTTCAAATTCACACAGATCTGACTACTTCTGCCTCCCAAATGCTGGGACTAAGAATGTGAGCCACTGTGACTGGCGATTATCTTCAATTCTGGATTTCAAAATGAAGTCTAAATTAAAAACTATTTTTTTCTTGTTTGGATTCTGAGTTCCTGGTAAAACTTGCCACTAGTGTCTACTGTCTTGAGCACGCCAGTTTGAGAGGAAGGTAAGATGGAGAAACAGGGGAAGAGAGACTAGGTAAGGAAAAGGAGGAGAGGGTGGAGAAGGAGGAAGAAGAGGAGGAAGAGGAAAGAGCAAAGAAAGACAAGAGGGAGTGGAGGAGGGTGGAGGAGGAACAGCAGCAGGAAGAACAAAGGAGAAAACAAATGTCCATCTCTAAGATAAACTCACACACTTTACAGAAGTACACAAAAGTACCCTCCCTCTAACCGAATATCTTTATTCCCCTGAAACCCAGGTTTTGTACCACAACAGCTAACATTAAAAAAAAAAAGTAAAAATGTTGCTAAATAACCATGTAATACTAGGAGCAACTCATGGGTATAAGAAAGGTACTGTTTTGAAGCTTGGAGTTAATAAAGGAGCTAAGGGTGGGGACAGTGAGACTAGTTTTTATTCATTCTTTCCAGTATGGCTACAAAGATACAGAGAGTTTGTCTCTTGGCCACCTATCTCTTTTCAGCCTGGCAGGAACAAACAATAGACAGTAAATTCTCATCCCTTGATGTTTGTTTTGATCACTGGGACTACAGATCTGCAGCAACTACTGGCACAATAAGCTTCCCTTAGACACTTTCTGACAGCAGCCAGGTAAGTGGCTATGCAGTCCCCACTCTAAGCCTCATGCCTACTCAGTGTCAGGCTCGTGATCAAGTCAGCATTTCCGGCAGAAAGTCTATTCCCACCTCCTAATTGCAACACAAGAAGCACGAGCTATGCAAAAGACCAACTCTGGAGAAGAGGCAGAAATGAAATGGAGAGGGGAAGCTGCATGTGCCATGCTCGCCCTACTCTGATGAGAAGGCAAATGCTGCTCTTCAGTAAAGAACCACTAACTCACTCCCAGCACTATCCAGAACGAAGATAACAGGAATCTTTAACATACGACACTCAGTGGGAAACACTGGAGGGAAACTTTATCTCTTTTCCAAGAGCAAAGTACTTCCTGACAAAGGAATCCCCATCTAATGAGGGGACAGGCAAGTACATGGTAACTATGAAGCAGTAGGTAATGAGAGAAGACAAGTGGCACAGTGTGTCCCTCCTGTGGTTTGAAGAGAGCAATTTTCAACAGAATTTTGTGGAGGGGAAATTTGAATGAAATAACCAAAAAACATTCACACAAGTTTCTGATCTTCCACTTAATCTGCTTCTCTCCAGCATTCCTTAAATGTCAATACAAAGGTCATCTGGGAGATGGCTTAGTGGGTAAAATGTGTGACATACAAATATGGGAACCAAGGTCAGAGCCCCAGAACCCATATAGATGCCTGGTGGGCATGGTGGCCACCTGTAGTACTCGCACTTAGGAGGCAGAGATAGGAGATCCCTGGAGCAAGCTGGCCGGCTAGGCCATCACAATCAGAAAGCTCTGGGCTCAAGTGAGAGATCCTGCCTAAATATGGAAAGACCAAGTGGAGAATAATCAAGGAACACAGCTAACATAACCTCTGACTCCATAAACCTGCACACATGTACACATACATCCACATACATGTGGGCTCACACACTACATATTACATACACAAGCAAAAAACAAAGGCCTTTTATACATACCCAATTCATGCCAGAAATTTAGTATTTAGCCCTTCATATTCATTCTTTCCACCCCAATCTTTTTCTCTCCTGATATCAAATCCATTTCTCACTAAATTCTACCAACTCAAGCTTCAAAATTCAATTTTACTGTAAGTCCTGTCTACCACTACAACTAATGCCCTAATACAAACCACCATCTCATTCCTTGATTCACAGTCTGAGTAGCTACATAAAACCTTTTTCTCACTGATGTCTACCTAGAATTCAACAATGCTTTCTTAAGGAAGGAAGGAAGGAAGGAAGGAAGGAGGGAAGGAAGGAAGGAGGGAGGGAGGGAGGGAGGGAGGGAGGGAGGGAAGGAAGGAAGGAAGGAAGGAAGAAGCAGGCGTGATGGTGCAAGCCTTTAATCTCAGCATTCCAGAGGCAGAAGCAGTCATATCTCTGAGTTCCAGGCCAGCCTGGTCTACAAAGCGAGTTCCAGGACAGCCAGTACTGCTACAGAGGAAACCCTGTCTCAGAAAAACCAGAGAGAGAGAGAGAGAGAGAGAGAGAGAGAGAAACTAACGTAGTTATTTTACATTAATCTGAACACATAACCATACCGTACACTCCTGACTTCAAAAGCTCCCAAAGACCCTCTACTGCGTTTTGGATAAAGTACAAAAAAACACCACTGTGAACTACAAAGTCCCTGCCCACTTCTTCCCTAAAACAGCTGCTGCTGTTCCCAGTTGAGTAACCTCTCTAATCATCGAGTTCATTTGGATTTCCTGATTAATCCTCCTTGCCACAGGTGCTAAGGACATAGTGTTCCTGCTAACCTCTAAGCATTTCTTTCTCCAATCATAGTTAATTCTATTAAAAAATTAGATTTATTTATTTGTATGAGTGTTTTGCCTGCATGTACCTGTGTGATATGTGTGCCCTGGCACCCACAGAGGCCAGAATATGGCATCGGATCTCCGGGAACTATAGTAACAGATAATTGTGTGCCACCATGTAGGTGCTGGGACTCAAACCCAGGTCCTCTACAAGAGCAGCCAGTGCTTTTAACTGCTGAGCCATCTCTCCCACCCTGTAGCTAATACTTACTTCTTGAGGTCTCAGCTGCAAAGCCATTTTCTCGAATGGCTTTGTACTGAACTTTTAGATCAGGTACCCTCCTATCCATGCATAGCATCCTGT
Source organism: Lophiomys imhausi (assembly GCA_907164525.1). Classification (NCBI taxonomy): domain Eukaryota; kingdom Metazoa; phylum Chordata; class Mammalia; order Rodentia; family Muridae; genus Lophiomys; species Lophiomys imhausi. Next base: position 4,406,799 of record CAJQZJ010009141.1, read on the forward strand.
GCTCTTCCCTCCAAACACTTTCTTTCCCCAGTTAAAACCACAGCATTTCTTGGGTTTTATTGAGTATGTTTCCTGACCCTATTACATTGTAATTTCTGTTAGGATAAAAATCAAATTAATATTCACAATTGCATCCCCTATCTTAGAGTACATTAGAGGGACCAAAGCATGTTAAATATGAGGCAGCACCTAAGGAAACAAAACAGGGTATGCAAAGCTTGACATGGTGGTTCGCTCAAGTAATCCCAGCACCTGGGAGAATGATGAAGGAGGATCATGAGTTCAAGGCTAGCCTGGATTACTTTAGGTGAATTGCACACCAGCCTGGACTAGCATGAGACTCTCTCAAAAACTAACAAAAGAAAACAGTATACACAAAGACATGTATGCCTGAGTATATTCACTGAGCATAACACAGGGGTCTGAGAACTTGAGATATGTGACCATCCCCTAAGAAGGTGAGCCCTTAACTATTATTGCTTCACCTGCACAAGCATCATGTTCTACACTGTATATTACAAAAGCTGATTTTACCCTTCCCAAATGTAATACTCCAATCTAATCCTCCCCCCTTTTTCAGAGACAGAGTCTCGCACACTCCAGGCTGGCCTCTCTAGCTCTATGTAACTGAGATGACCTTAAACTTTTAAAGTTTATTTTTAATATGTGTGGGTGTTTTGCCTGCATGTATGTCTGTACTCCATGTGAGTATCTGATACTCTCAGAGGCCAGAAAAGGGTGTCAAATCTCTCCGAACTGGAGTTATAGATGGTTGTGAGTACTCTGTGGATAATGGGAATCTAACACAGGTCCTCTGGAAGAGGTGCCAGGGCTCTAAGCAGTGAGCCATCTCTCCAGCCTTGACCTTGTGCTCCTCTTGTCCCCGTCTCTCAAGTGCTAGGATGCACTACCACACTTATTTTTTTGTAACCTTGGAGACTGCACCAGGTCTCCATGTATTTTAGGCAAGCAGTCTACCAATTAAAAAATTATTTGTTTATTCATTTTTCTCCTGCCAGAATCACTTAAGCAATCTCTGACTATGTATGTCCCAAATCCTATAGTAGCTTCTATCACCTCTACCAACAATTTGAACCCAGGGAGTAGAGGGATGAGTTGCGATTATGAAGAAATTAGTGACTATCCAGACGAGCAATGAGGAAGTCTTCAACAAGAGCAGTGAAGAATATTCGTGACATTCTTGAACAAATAAAACCTTGTTTCTCATCATCAACATAACCACAGCTTCCCCAGAGGAAAATAAAAACAAGAGTTATAAAAGTCTGGATAGTTTTCAGAATCAATCATGGGGAGTTAAGATAGTTCCTCAGGCTTTAAAACCAGGCCTCTGTCTTACTAGCAGTGTTTAGAGTGCTATGGACCTTTGCAATGAAGGCAGCTCAGGAACGAAACTGCAAACAGTGAATTCACAGATGACGTTTCTCTGACTCCAAGTAGATTACGTTCCAGAACCCAATGCCCAGATCCACTAATATGAATTTGTGTGTTTGTGTGTGTGTGTGGGGGGGGGTGGTTCAGGCTTCCTCTCAGTGGCTTCTTTGCTAAAGTTTAAGAGCCACTGAAAAGGTATTATCTGTCTGCAGAAGGTGGCCACTGAAAGAGATCTGTATGAAGTGTATGAACCTTAGAAACATTCAAGTTAAGGAAAGCATAACCTCATGATTGGAATATAAAGTCTATAATCAGCTTTGTTGTGATAGTCCAATAGGTGGAAAGACTGCTATGGGAAGTACTTAAAAGACAATCTGTGGGGTTGAGGGAGGTTAAAGGCGTGGTACAGTGGCAGAGTACCTGCTTATTTTGCAAAAGGTCCCAGGTTCAAGACCCAGCAGAAAAAAAGACTGTTAGCCTGGTTTACATAGAGAACTCTGGGACACCAGGACTACATAGACATACCTCCAAAAAGGAAAAGAAAGAAACAAGGAAGAAAAAGAGAAGAAAGGAAGGCGGAAGAAGGAAAGAAGGAAGGAAGGAAGAAGGAAGAAAGGAAGGTAGAAGGAAGGAAGGGAGGGAGGGAGGGAGGGAGGGAGGGAGGAAGGAAGGAAGGAAGGAAGGAAGGAAGGAAGGAAGGAAGGAAGGAGTACTCCTGTGGGCTACAGTGGTCCCACACGCTGATCTATTTCCTTCTGCTCTACTCATAAGCTCCTGAAGACTGTTTACTTATTTACTGTATAATGTATTTGTCTGGATGTCTTGCTGTGTGTTTGCTATGTGTGCAGGTACCTATGGATGCTAGAAGAAGAAGCTAGATCCCTTGGAGCTGGACTCACATGCCTGATTGTGGGTTCTAGGAACAGAACTTCAGGCCTTTGGCTATGAACAGTTATTTTGTCCATGAACTTAGTGCTTTGTCATTGTGGCGGGGGTGGGGGGGAATTCTGAACTAGTTGACAAATAGGCCAGGGATGCTTTCGTCGCTAGAGACACTCACCAGAATAATTTGGTGCATTAGTATTCTGAATAGCCCACTGAGCCTCGTGAGGCTATTGTCCATGCAGTCATTTGGTTGGCATATATCCATGCTCAAAACAAATTGTCCCAGACGTGCATTTGGCACATACCTGAAATCCCAGCACTTGGGAGGCTGAATAGGAGAAGCTGAATAGGAGAATCTCATGTCTGAGACCATTCTGGCTTTCAGGGTATACCCCAACCTACCCAGGACAGCAAGATCCTTCCTTAAATGCAACCAATAGCGATTGGATTGGTGATGGGCTGGGGATGGGCTAAATGAGATAACTGACCTAAAAAACAAAAAGGCCATTCCTACAGAAACTGCTAAAATTTTAGTTCCTGGACATGTTATCAGTAACTCAAATCTTAAAAACCTATAAGTGAGCTTTCCTACAGTCCTGCCTCACTACACAGCACCCCTCTGAAATATTCCTTTTCTTTAAGAGAAACATTCCCCAACACTAAAATGCTTTAGACAATCCATACCATGTCCTAAAAGAATTATACTCCTATGTGAAGAAATATAAATCTGAATTAGAACCTCAAGATACTTCCACAGCAAATTTATCTATAATATTCCAACAGAAGGAAAAGAAAAGGCTTCTCAACTATTCTAACTTGACCACGAGACTTTCCACCATGCCTGCTTTTGGCATATATTCTCAGTTACTGTCCAGAATTTAGTGCCTGATCCATAAGTGAACGAATAACATATGAAAGTGGCAATGACCTGAAACTAAAAGACCTACAGAAGCAAAGTACCAAGTGACCTGCAAAGTGCTAGAAGGCAAGGGAAAGCTTCTTCAAGATCTTCCTTGCCAGGGAGCTCCTTCCTGCAGCACATGATGGGAAAACCAGAGGCAGTGGCCATGCTGTGCTTCTAAATACGTTCAAACCAGCTCTCGCTGAAGCGCCCTGACATGACTCCAGCTGCTCCGGGGCACTTGTAGTCCAACACTTCCATTATCAGATCCTTTTAGCTTAGTCTTGCAAGCAGCTCAGAAAACAGCTTAGGAATTTAACAAAAATGGATGAGAAACGGCTTCCTAAAGATAAATAAATAAAATATCTCCATGGAAACTGAAAGAGTTTCCAGCTTGATCTCTAGTCTTGAACTTTGGAGAGGACAGACGACCTATGTAGGCCTTATATCATAATGTAAGAACTGATCCAGGTGAAAGTCCTCTAGATCTCTAGAGACTCCAGGCTCTCTTACTGAACACATTTTGTTTGTTTACTTGGCTTTGTTTGTTTTCAGATAGGCTTTACTTTATAGCCCAGGGTGGCCTCAAGCCAGGTGGTGATCCTCCCGTCTCTGCATTCCCAGTGCTGGGATAACGAGTACATTCCACTCTGCCCTGCACAGAAATCTTACATAATAACAGATTTCACTTTATATTAAAAAGCAGTATACCTAGGTCATCATAAGCTTACATGCAAATTCTTATTAATGTTTTGGGGGCAAGATATTTTATAGCACTGGCTGGCCTGAGACAAACTACATAGAAGAGGGCTGTCCTCCAACTCACAGAGATCTGCCCACCTCTGCTTCTGCTTTCTGCATGTTAGGATTAAAGGTGTGTGCCAACACATCCACTTACAAGTAAACTCTTTTTTTTTTTTTTTTTTTGGTTTTTCGAGACAGGGTTTCTCTGTGTAGCCCTGGCTGTGCTGGACTCACTTTGTAGACCAGGCTGGCCTCGAACTCGCAAAGATCCGCCTGCCTCTGCCTCCCAAGTGCTGGGATTAAAGGCGTGCGCCACCACTGCCTGGCACAAGTAAACTCTTAATATCTACCTTAAGCTTCTTTTCACCTACTGCCATTTCAAGTCATGGCATTACCATTACCCCTCAGCTTCAGCCAGAACCTAAACATCACTATGGTCACCTTCTGAGTTACTTGCCACATGCAATTCCTCGGCATAATGCCATCTTTCCAATTCTGGTGCGTCTTGTCTCCAGGACACATCATTGTTACTGTCTCTACAACGTCACTACCATCGTATTAATCTAAGGTCCATAAGTTCTTGTTATCTTAACATCGTCTAACTAGGCAACTGTAGGAGTTAGATAAATTAGATTTAGGAAATATATAGGAGTTTCTGATACTGTCTCTGTAGGAGTTAGATAAATTAGATTTAGGAAATATATAGGAGTTTCTGATACTGTCTCTTAATTCGGGGCCTGAAGAGCATTATCAGCATGAACTCAGCAAAAACAGGAAAGACTCAATAGACTGAAAAACAAGTTTGAAGTCAGGAAAAACAGGAAAGACTTAATGGACTTGAAGAAACAAAGTATCTGGCCTGACATTGTTTTCAGCTGCTAAGTGGGCGGAGCCCAAATTAAGCTGAAACAGAGTTCCTCCTATTTGAGGACAGTGTGTGGAGCCCAGAGGAGAAGAGGCCCCTGATGCTAGAGAGCTCCAAGAGTCCTGCTGAAAAAAGGGCTGGCCATTGATGGCCAGCTCTCTCCCTGAAGCAGAAAGAAGCCGGTGAGCAAAGAAAGCCTGAGAAAGACACCAAAAGGCCAAGGACTGGACCCTGTGGCTCAGCTTTTGCCTAGAGGGGTTTGATCTGTCCAAACAGTGGCCTAAAGGAAACGGTGCCTGGCTTTAAGGACTGAGGCAGAGCAGCTGAGTTCCTGATTCAAAAGAAGTAAGTTGGCCTGCAGACGGCTGGGGTCTCCCACAGAGAAGAAAGCATGAAGCCTTATTTAAGGTGAGACTGCAAACCTGCATCTGAGAGATCCAGAAAAAGGACTGCTAAGTGTGTTAAAGAATCTACAACAAATACTGTGTTCCTGATGACTGAGGACCTGCCCCAGAGACTGTATCATTCTAAAAGGTTATGAAAGTAGTTGTTATGATTATCAATAGGTTTAGTGGATAGGTTAAAGGAGTTGTAGGAATTTATAGGATTAATAGTTAAGAAATTGTTGGTGTTTGTTATAAGTGAATTTAGTAATAAATAAATAAGTGTTAAATAATAATTTAAAAGTTCGGTTACAGGCAACCCACATCTCTTTCTATTCCTCTCCCAGCAGCACAGTGGCACTTTTGAAGCATAAATGTAATCACTAGGCCCTGCAATGATCTCCTTCCATACTTGGAACAAGCTCAAAATCCCCACAAGAAGCAAAAGGCCAGTAAAAGTAGACTCTCTTCCTCCCTCCACACTCCTGCCCACATTCATCAGTTTCAGTCCCTTCCTTGCCTCAAGTCTTTTTAAAGACAATGGTTTTATTGAAATATAATTCACGGGTCATATAACTCATACTATCTTTCTTCAATAACTAGGTTCTAGGCCACCAATATTCTTTGTGTCTCAGCAGATCTTCTTATTCTGGGATTTCAGATGAGTGCAATGCTCTATAGGTGATGGGCATCTTTACAGGGCATATAATATTTTCAAGATTCATAGATACTGCATTGTGTATTACCACTCTGCATCAAGTCTTTTATACAAGCCATTTCTGTCACCTTCCCTTTTTAAAAACATTTGTTTATTTTTATTTTTCTGTATGAATGTTTTACCTGAATGTATATATGGACAATGCATGCATAGCTGGTGCCTACAGAGGCCAGAGGAGAACTCTTTAAACTATTTCATATTTTTATGTTTGACATTTTCCATAATTAAAAAATTAAAAGCCATGCATGGTGGTTTATGCCTGCAATCCTAACGCTCTAGGTAAGACACTGGAGACTGGAAAGTCCTAAGTTTGAAGCCAGCCTAGAACAGATAGTGAGACCCTATCACAACAAGTAAAAAGCCCCGGATGGCTCTTCATCCTTTGTGCTTTACTTCAAATATTATCTGACCTCTCCATCACTGAGAAAGGTAATTTCCCATTCTTTCCTTCCCAGAATTTAAAAACAAATGGAGAAGAAAGAGAATGGGAGAGAGCCGGGCGGTGGTGGCGCACGCCTTTAATCCCAGCACTTGGGAGGCAGAGGCAGGTGGATCTCTGTGAGTTCGAGGCCAGCCTGGTCTACAGAGCGAGTCCAGGACAGCCAGGGCTGTTATACAGAGAAACCCTGTCTCGAAAAACCAAAAAAAAAAAAAAAAAAGAAAAAAAAAAAGAGAATGGGAGAGATAAAATTTCATACAGTTCAGGCTGGCCTGGAATTTACTGCATAGCCAAGGCTGGCCTTGAACTCCTAACCCTTCTGCCTCCACCTGCCAAGTTCAAGAGTAACAAGCCCACAGCACCATGCCTGGGCTTTTAAAAAAGATTATTTTACTTTCATTGTTGTGTTTGTGGTTCAAGGCTGAGGGTGCACATGTGCAAATCAGGAAACAATTCGATGTAGCTCTTTTTCCATCTTTATGTGGGGGTCTAGAAATTGAACTTAGGTCACCAGACTTAGGGAGCAAGTGTCTTTACCCACTGAGCCATCTCGCCAGTCCCTGGCTTTTATCAAATGGATAAAAATATTTGTCTCATTAATATTTGATATATTGTCTCTGTCTTATCTAGAGCTAACTCCAAGAAAAGTGAGAGACCATGCCTGGAGTAGGCATGGTGGCATCAGGTAGGCATGCAAACACTTAATGAAGAGAATGGGTGGAAAGCCTAGAACTCCATTTCATTTTTCTTCTGGTCTCTCCTACACCAATTTCTCACAATAGTGAAAAACGAGTAATCTGATTTTTTTTGTTCATATTTTCCCATTACTATCTGGCCAATAACATTCAAGATATTATAATCACAAACACTAAACTCTTCAACCAATATCTGTTTCACTCCAGAACCATGTATTTGCGTCTTTCAATAAACAAGCTCCTGGAACTCAGTTTGCATAAGCACAATGCCCGGCTTGCACTATGGTCTCACTAGCACAGCAGCAAGCCCTTCTCAGAGCTGGCTTGCCACAGAAAGATGACCTCAACTCAAGGACCTGCTTTTGTTTTATTGAACTTTAGAACTTCTTCTTTTTTTTTTTTTAAATACTTTTTTTTTTCTTCAAGTTACATCTCAGTAACAAACCCCTCCCTATTCCCCCTTCCTATCCTGCCCTTCCACCCTCTTCCCCCCAGAAGTTTCCCCTTTCAGTCCAACAGATGGTTCCTTCTCTTATAACAGTAAGTATTATACAAAACAATAGATATAAATATGCCACATTTATGAGAGTAAATTGGCCCAGTATACCTTCCCAATGTCCAGTTTATACATATTTGGCCCCTGACTTTAACATTCTACTATCTAACCAACTCCATGAGTTTAAAGGTCTATATGTGACTCAACATTCATACTATCTTGCAACACACTTTTAAGAGTATCTTCTTAGATCTATAACACCCTCTTGATTCCTAAACAGTTCAAGATTTAACTATGAGACTCTAGCTGTCTATTCTTCAACCACCTCAGAGACCTGAGAGGGATAAATATATTTGAACTTCTTAACTAATTAAGTCACCCACAAGAGTACATACATGTTTATAGCCTAAATATTTATAATAGTAACTCCAATCCTTTTTTGTATTTGCTCATTGACACTGTTCAAATAGAAACTTCTGGATTTTCCCTGCTGTTATGTAACTAAGAAATTCTGTTAAACATCAAGACCACTGGTAAAGAGCTGGAGGTACAGCTTAATAGTAGAACACATGCTTAGCATGCCTAAGGACTTGGGATCAGTCAAATAGAGCAACACACACACACACACACACACACACACACACACACACACACACACACGCAGCACCACTAGCACAATTAATCTCTCTTCTTGTAGACAAATGTCTTCATGAGCTCTCAAAACTCATACTTGTGTGAAATTTAAAATTATAGTACATATTAAGTGTGTAAGCAGCAAGCATTGTGGCACCTGCCTGCAAGCTCAGCCAGGGGAGACTGAAGGTAGAAGCATTGTCACTAGTGTGAGGAAACTCTTGGGCTATATAGTACATACCAGACTTCAGGGCTACAGGAGACACTTTGTTAAAAAGGAGGAAGAGGAGAGGAGAGGAGTAGAAGAGAGGAAGGAAAGAAGGAAGGAAGGAAGGAGGGAGAAGAGAAGGGTGTAAGCAAAGATCTTATATGGTACTACCTAGCAGACTAGTTCCTAACAGGGTTGAACACACGTTAAATTTGTGAGAGGAAGAATATTTATGAAGGATTATGTTAAGAAGTGTTGTATAACAGACAACATTGTCTGCAGTAATAAAATAAAAATGGATATTAATGAAAAAAAACTGATTCTTTTTTTTTTTTTTTTTTGGTTTTTCAAGACAGGGTTTCTCTGTGTAACATCTCTGGCTGTCCTGGACTCGCTTTGTAGACCAGGCTGGCCTCGAACTCACAGAGATCCGCCTGCCTCTGCCTCCCAAGTGCTGGGATTAAAGGCGTGCGCCACCACGCCCGGCAAAAAACTGATTCTTATTTATCCAATCTTATTCTTTCACATGTTGTTCTCCACTCCGCCATTACCCCCAGGGCTAGGGATTAAAACCAGGACCTCATATATGACACATAAGGACTCTACCACTGAGCTATAGCCCCACCTAATACTTCTCTTCTACTACCAGTTTTTTCCTCACTTCCCTACCTCCTCCAGCTCCATTACTAGAACTGCTTGACCTTCAAACAACCTAGCCCCAACACTCCCATCCAAACCTCTGGTTAATGTCCAAGTTCTTTCCTGCTTTCATTACTTGTATCATGAAACTCTTTCAAAAGCCTGACATATCTGTGCCCAGACTTGCCCTCTGATTCAAAAGCCATTCATCAAGACAGCGTGGACCATCTCAATGGCAGCTTTTCCATACGCTGGCTCCATGCAAGCGCAGGGACATGGCAGTCTCATATCTACACTCTCTTCTTAGCCGAATCACACACTAGCTGATTCCAGCTTCCAGCTCATCTTCCACTATTCTTAAAGTTCCTGAAATCTCCCTATTCTAAATTTACTAGAAGATTCCACTGGCATAATTTTTGTGTACAAAACCCAAACCTTTCACATATATTCCAATTACTTCCACTTACTAATATGTATATATATAACACATAGAACATAAATTATAGTAAAGTTCTTTTTATTTTTACTGTGTTTAAAATCTTTCATTTATTACTGTGGGGTGATGCATGCAAAGAGGATGACTTTGTGGGTCCCTGAGAGCAAACTCACATCACAGATTAGTATGCCATCTACTTTACCTGCTGAGCCATCCCACTTTCCCATCAAGTTCTATTCTTCATCATAAATAGAATGAAGTAATTAACATATATCAGTGAGTTTACTTTTTAGATTTTTTTTGAGCATCCTGGACATTAACTTAATCCTCACAACATGAGTAAACGGCAATGAAGAAGCTTGTCAGCTTATCAGAATTACATTATGTAAGGCCGAGAGTAAGAGAAGTACGTACGAGAACACTGGCCCCACCCCACATAGCTACATCATTATATTTAAAGAAAATGATCTCTCCCTTTTTCTCTTAGAATGGAGGACTAAATAAAAAGCATGGATCAAACATTTTCACCTGATACCTGCTTCTTCTACTTCACACCCTCATTCCCTACTTTATCTATGACTAGCAAGCACAGACTTAAGGCAGTTGGAATCAGAATATTATAGGCAATAGTTAACATAGCATCTGATATGAACAAGATTAAGGCATTTAAAATTATTAAAGTCAAACCTATCTACCTATTTATCTACAATATGTTTATTTATTTATTGAGGCAGGGTCTCACCATGTAGACCAGGCTGGCCTTGAACTCATAAGAGCTCTGCCTGCCTCTGCCTCCCAAGTGCTGGGTAAAGGCACATGCCACTAAGCCTGGATGTTTTTGGATTTCAAGAAAGGGTCTTGCTGTGGAATTCTGGTAGCCTGGTACTGGCTAAGTATCTCAGTCTAGTCTCAAACATGAGATGTTACAATTACAAACTTGTGCCACCATGTCTAGCAAGCAATTTTTAATATTTTAATTTTTTAGCAATAGGAGCTCATGGTGCTGCTTTGGCTGGGTCAAGACTCCTAGCTCAAGTGATCCTCTTGCCTCAGTCTCCTGAGTGGCCAGGACTATGGGCAAGTACCATTATTTCCAGCTAATAGTTGAAAAAATATAATGCCAAAATCTTCTGCACAGATGTCATTTTAAAATAATCCTAATCAATAAGCATTTAATATGACTATTCACAGATTACACTGCTAGGCACATGTCACAATGTCCTCAAATAATTTATCTTCAACTGAAGATCAGGGTACAAAGAAAAGACAGGAAGAAGACAAGCAGCAGTGGAAAATATTGTCAATGAGGCTTGACAGGATTGAAGAGATAGCTCAGCAGTTAAGAGCACTTGTTGAGGACCCGGATTCAGTTTCCAGCAACTCACAACCATCTCTAATTCCAGTTCCAGGGGTCAGGAGCTCTGTTTTGGGCTCTGCAAGCAACCAGGCCAACACAGGGTACATGTACACACACACACACACACACACACACACACACACACACACACACACA
>CAJQZJ010009141.1:4417755-4431785 GCA_907164525.1 Lophiomys imhausi
CACACACACACACACACACACACACACACACACACACACACACACACGGCAAAGATCCATACATATAACAAATTTTAAAAATGAAGTAATTAAAAAAGGGTGCCAGGTGTGGTGGCGCACGCCTTTAATCCCAGCATTCTAGAGGCAGAGGCCAGAGGATCTCCATGAGTCCGAGGCCTGTCTGATCTACAAAGCAAGTTCCAAGGACAGCCAGTACTGTTACACAAAGAAACCCTATCTAAAAAAACAAACAAAAAAAAAAAAGAAAGAAAAGAAAAGAAAAAGGAAAAGGCTTGAATTTGGTTCACACTAGTGAGATAAGATTCAGAAGAAATGATGAATGGTCAGCTCTTGGCAGTGAGCAGTGGACAGCAGAGCACACAGACTGATCAAAGATGGAGTGAGAAGAGACTGCTGTTGCTTCTGGGAAGACAGTGAGTACTCCCTCAGGGGGGAGTGGGGAGTGGGGAGTGAGAGTGGCCTGGCAGAGTGTGCTTCACAAACATGGAGCAGCAAAAATGAGAGCAGCTGAGATGAAGGACACACTAAGAAACCAGAGGCAAGTCTGGGCACATGGCTGATCCATGTATGAGGAAAGGGCAGTGTCTACCTCCATAGAAAATGCTCTATATCCTGTTCCTTCCTGCATTTTCTACCAGCACAAAACTAGTATGGTACAAAGTGGTATTAATAGTTATTTCTAGGATTTAACTTCTTGAAACTAAGAACAAGAAAGGCAGAGATAGAAATGTGACAGTGATAGGTCACTTGCCTGGTATATACATACATACATACATATATGGCATTAACTTTGAGCTGCAACATCAAATAAAGAAATAAATGGCCAAAAAATTATGGTACTTATTTCTATGGCTTGAAAACAATCAAGTGCCCCTGGCCTCCACCCCCAAGTGCTGGGATTGCTGGAGTGCACCACCACATCCACTTTCATTCTGCACTGGGAACAGAGCCCAGGCTTCACGTATGCTAGGCAACCATTCTACCAACTGAATTACCTCCCATCCTGAACTGTGATTTTCTTATCTGAAGGCGCTGATGTCTTGTATGTAGTTCTTTGTCATATAACATGAAAATGTGTCTAAGATTTAAAAACTATGTTGAACTTATTATGAAATGATCAATATTTCAATTTGAAAAAAATTTATACCTATGTAATTTTCATCTTTGTATATTGGTAAAATGATGGTCAGTTTTCACGTTCCTTAGCAAAAGAAGATAGAGCCCATTGAGTGTAAGAGAGAAGCCAACTCGCTGAAACTGACTATGAGCATACTTCTCACTTCATGGCTTACAGTGAATTCATGGCTGAACTTGTTCTAAAGGAAGAGCTATAAATTAGTTGGAAATTTTCAAAAGTGTGCATCTATTATTTCCTGTGACAAGTGTCACGAAATCATGGGGTAAATAACACTGCTATTTCAATCCTGTTTTTGTCAATTTAAAAAATTGTGTTTTGAAAGATGATTTTAATCTTAGTTGGGTTAGATCATTGTAACTAAACTATTATTTACCCTGGCATAATATCTACATTTAACCTCTATTTCTTGTTTATTAACAATAAAATAATTTAAAGGAAGATGTAATTTACTATATAGAGAATACAAAGGCATTTACTGTATAGAGTCCAACCACTCAAATTGTCCTACTGTTATTATATCTTTAGGACAGATGTTGGGAGAAGAAAAACTCATTCAGTGTACTTAACTAAAAAGGTGGAAAATCGACAATGATATAAATATAGGAGATGTGATTAAAGGTTTTACCTTTACGATTAATTAATGTACACATAAAAATATTTCTACCTACTGTTTATCACCATATTATTTTAAAGCAAGTGACCATGTATAATGCCTCGCCTGAAGTTGTTTTGAGAAAAGAAGCAATTATCCATCATTTGCAAATTTAGTGCTTCTAAAGGAAAGAAGCTATGTTCTTTTCTTCTCTCTCTCTCTCTGGTTCTTCAAGACAAGGTTTCTCTGTGTAGCCCTGGCTGCCCTAGACTCACTTTGTAGACCAGGCTGTCCTCAAACTCACAGAGATTGGCCTCCTTCTGCCTCCTGAGTGCTGGGATTAAAGGCATGTGCCACCATGCCCTGCAATTACAGAGCTGTGAACTGCCATGTGGGTGCTGGGATTTGACCCCAGGTCTTTTGGAAGAGTAGCCAATGCTCTTCTTAGCCACTGAGCTATCTCTCCAGCCCCAGAAATTATGTTCTATAGATAAAATTTACGTAAATAAGTTATTTTATACAAAAAAAACAAATACAAAAATATACTTCCCCAAAGTAAAAGTAATTATAATCAATATTCCATTATACATACATGAAATTTAGTCAATATTCATTTATCTAATATTTACTATGTAACAAATAATAAAATACTATTAATTTAGTATCATTTTCTCTTTATGATAAACAAAGTCAAAGATATTATGATAAAAGATAAACATTAGCAAATATGAAACAAAAAGACAGATCCTAATTTTGGTTCTAGCTTTAACCTGAAGTCACAGAGTAAGCCAGTCTCATCCTTCCCAGCTTCTGCAGTGAGCAGCTGACAGATCTTACATTTGTGGAATGCTTAACAGACATGCATAACTCTTCTTAAAATCAGAAGTTCTGACAGTGTGAAGTTGGACAGATGAGGGAACCAGATCTAAGGTTTTGACTACAACCCAGGTGGTATGCTAAATCTGACCTTTTCCTTCTGCTAGGCTTCCTCTTACTATTTCTTCAAACCATTTGTAGACAGTTACAGATGTGGAAATACTTAAGGGGGTTAGAGCATTACACAAATGAAGGTTATGTTAATTAGTTTAGGTGTTACAAGGACTAAAGCAAATTTTGTGGAACCTCTTTAAACACACACACACAAACACACACAAATTACAGGTAAAGATCTTCAAAGAGGCCATAAAATGTAAGCTTCTCCTAACCTTAGGAGAAAGTTGCCTTTGGATGCAACAGAAAAACCATTCACCAGACCAGTTAGTAAAATAAAAAATTTCCCCAAAAGTTAGCCTTGACCCTCTAAATATTATGAAAAGAACATAGAAATACAGGGCTGAAAAACATCCACAAAAACCCAAACAAACAAACAAACAAACAAAAAATCACTTCCAGATAAAGTTGTCTTTGCTATATCCTTATTATGATTAAAAAAACAAATTACCAACAAACAGAAAAAATAACTCTAATAAAATAATTACTTTTCTAAAATAATTAAGCTAGAACATCAGGCCATATATTAATAACTATCTTATACACACAGGCATAAACATGTACATACTCATACTTACTCACAGTTTGGCAAGCAAAAGATCTCATTAAAAAAAAAAATTTACCTCGTCTCCGCCCATAGCTCCTGGCTGCATGTAAACACAGAAGAAAACCATGGGTATTTGTATCAAAATGGTGAATTTAGAAATTAAAAAAAAAAAGATGTTCACACACAGGTTTTCTAAGTATTCGTGAAATTGTCAGTCTGGAGACACTGCCTGACCTCCCTACTCACACACCAGGGAAACCTTCATGAAGCACCAAGCCAAATCATCACATGTGGCAGCACTCAAGGTGTGTGAGTGTGTGTGTGAGCCCCCAGTCTTGTAGGGATTAAATTGGATGTTATCTATATCAGATATAGATAGGAGCTCCTTATGAAAAATAATTAGTAAATGTGCACTTGAACTTTATGTTACCATCAGACATCACTCAGGGAAAATATTATTCTAAATAACTAAAAGTTGTGGCATATGGTGGGCATTCCAAACTTCTTACTACACACACACATGCACGCTTCACAAATGCCCTGAAAATGTATAGAAATTATATGCCACTAGTTTTTTCTTTAAAGAATCTATTTCTGTGAATTTTTTGTGTGTATGCATGTTCATATGTATATGGATACACATGTATGCAAGTGTGTGTGGACATATATGTGGGGTCCTGAAGCTGATATGTGTCTTTCTTAATTAAAATAGATAACTTTATTTAGTGAGGCAAGGTCTCATGTTGAACCAAGAACTTTCTGAGGCTGACTAGTCTAGCTAGCCAGCTTCCCCTGGGTATCTACCCCATGTGTGCTGGGACTACATGCATGCATGCTTGACTTCTACATGGGGAACCAAACTCCAGTCCTCTCATACATTTGAATTCAGCGAGCCATCTCCCAGCCTAATTTCTGCAAAATCAGTGAACTTTCCATGACTCTCTCCATTTGTTTTCCACATCATATCATTGATCCTATCATGGAAGGGAGAAATACTACATTTTGTATCTGTAAAAGGAAAAGTAGGCTAGATCACGGCTCTAGGCCTGTGCAGGTGGCCTGCAATAGCGGAACTCTGAAGGTTGGCTTCCTCGTGACTTAGCTGGCGTTCAGCAGAGCTGGACTGTGGCTTCATCTATCACTAGTCACCTACAGAGATCTTCAAATGGGAAGATTTTAAAATTTGAAATCTCCAGTTCTATAAAAATAAATGCAAATTTAAACTGCATTTAACCCATCTAAATGCCACAAAATTCATTACACGGAAAAGGGATAATATGAAGTCATATTTGTA
Organism: Lophiomys imhausi; assembly: GCA_907164525.1. NCBI lineage: Eukaryota > Metazoa > Chordata > Mammalia > Rodentia > Muridae > Lophiomys > Lophiomys imhausi. The sequence goes on from CAJQZJ010009141.1 coordinate 4,422,338, forward strand.
GTATAAGGTAGTAAGGAGAGAAGAAAACACATTCCCTGAAGACTCCAGACTCTTCTACAACATCACTGAAACCTCTCACTCGTCTCATTGCTTTCCACTTTTTTTCCCCCTAAGACAGAGTCTCGCTGTGCAGCTCTGGTTGTGTTGTCCTCATTCTGAAGATCAGGCTGGCCTCCAACTCAGAGATCCACCTGATCTCTGCCTCCTGAGTGCTGGGATTAAAGGCATGCGCCACCACATTTTCTAACTTCTTGTCACCTCCACCTTTATCCTCTTTCTTTCCCTACACTGAAAGATGAGAAAGAGTTACCCAGTTCAGGCCCTATCTTCTCCCTCCTTTATTCTCCCACCCCTACAACACCTGCAATGAACAAATCTCATCTGAATTTACACAGCTATTACTGTTCCCATCATTCCTCAGGGAATGAGGTCCACAGAGTATCTAAAAAGGCTTACACTTCTCATTATTTGGAATCTGGAATATTCTCTCCCCAAATCAAGTGTCACAAGTCATAGTAGGCTTCCTAGCCGGACCCCAAAAGAGTTTGTTTCACCCACAATAACATAGACAAATTAGTACTGATGGGTTAACACTCTGAACGAGAAAATAAGTTTGACATTCTATCCTTGTCTCTTCTCTCCCATTCCCAGTGATGTCATGTTGCCTGACACATCACTAAAAAATCTCTACTCAGAGAGAAAATAAAAGTACTCTGTATTTCAAAATTACTCAGTGTTCTCCCTGACAACAATCCCCCACTACCATTATCTGATTTCAGGGCAGATACTCCATGGAAAAAAACCTGATTAGAAAGAATACAAAAGTACCAATGACCACTGGTTCCTAGCACTTTATCTAAAGAATGAATGAGATTGCTGTTCACTAAAGTCTGTAACAGCCAAGCATCTGGGTAACACAAAGTGAATAGATCCAGACAGGCGTTGGGGGCGGGATGAACACTTTGAATTGAGAGAGAGTAAGAGGTGTAAAAGACCTCCATGGGAACTTGAACTAAAACGTCCTTTAAAGTACACAATTTTTATAGATTCTTCTTATTTTCCATTTCTGAACAGAACTGTAAATGGGCTCCTGACGGTAGGATAGCACACAGAATAGACAAGCAATTTAAGAAGCAATCTAAGACACTTAAATTTGTTTCTGTCCCTCACTGAGGATTTTAAATATGTTCCACCTTGGTCCTAACTGGTATTTTATCTGTGATCCTCATGTTATTATTATTTTAACAGCTAAACATGAATGTTTCACACCTATTAGTATAATTTAATGTAACATCCAAATTTATGGCTTATTTTTCTTAGTTGTTTTGGTTTTGTTTTTGCTTTTGTTCAGACAGGGCCTCAATATATAGCTCCAGCTGTCCTAGCACTCACAGAGATCTGCCTGCCTCTGTGCCTCTGAGGATTAAAGACATGTGCCACCATGTCTGGTACAACATGCCCAGCTTTGTGGTATGTGTGTGTGTAACTCAATTACATACTTCTCTAACATAAAATGTCGTAGATGACTGTTATGGTGCAACATCAAGAGTTTGAGATGGGGGAGGATGGCTCAGTCAGTCAAGAACATGCTGCACAAGCATGAGGCCCTGAGTCTGAATTCTTAGAACCCACATAGGAAGCTGTATATGATCACACAAGCCTATAATCAAAGCACTGGGGAGGCCAATCAGAATAGCCAAGTTGGTGAGCTCCAGGTTCAGTGAGAGACCCGTCACAAAAAACAAGATGGAGTATGTGGGAGGAACATACCTGATTGTCAACCTCTGGCTGCCATTCACATTCATGCCCACATGAACATCTGCACATGCACTTACACTAGACTGGATAAGGAACAAACATAGCCTCTTAGCAGAGTATACAGTTAAGGGAGAGAATAATGCATGACATGTTTAAGAGTCTGTAGAACCCAGGCCAATTCTGACGGTAACTTAGAATTTGATAAAGTTTTATATATGAGGACTATTTGTGAACAGCCCATCCAGTTAGATGCTTCCATTAAAGAAAGGTAATGAATACTGAAGAATTTGGAAGTAGTTCTTTTCTTTAGAAATACAACTTTAAGGAAGAATGTTGGATATAAAAACTTCAAATGAGGGAAGGGAAAATGATATAATTATAATCTCAAAAAAAGAGAAAAGAATGGAGAAACAAAAACTTAGTATCAGCCAGCACAAAGTGAATGATATGGAAAAACAAACAGGAATAGAGAGACCCTGCCTGTAGATGCTTCTGTAGGACAAAGGTTAATGTACTCCCTCCTTTCTTCCATTGACTATTGGAACCAATAAACACTGTACCACTTTAAAAAAGAAAAAGGTGAGTTGTGGTGCAGGCCTTTGATCACAGCACTGAGAAAACAGAGGTAGGTAGATAGATCTCTGCAAGTTTAAAGCCAACCTGAATTTCAGGACAGCTGGGGCTACAAGTGAGACTCTGTCTCAAAACAAACAAACAAACAAAAAAACAAAACCAAAGCAAACAACAAAATAAAACAAAACAAAAACCAAGCAGGGCAGTGGCTGTAATCACAAATTCAAGGCTATCCTGGGTTATGCAGTAGATTCCAGGTCAGCCAGGGTTGCCTCCACCTCTTAAATCCTGGGATTACAGGTGTGCACAACCACACATGGCATGCCTAATTTCATCTTTTTCATGTCCCATCTATAAATGTATTAATACAGCAAGATGCAATTTTTTTACTCCAGGATTTTTTAAAAGTAGTGCAGAGTGTTAGAATATCCATGATTTGGTGCATGCCACGCAAACACTGAACTATACTCCTATCCTTAAATATTATTTTTTCTTAAATTTTTGTGTAAGGGCATATTTGTGCGGTGCATGTGGTTTTGTGTGAGGCCAGAAGACAACCTTGGGTGTCACTGCCTGCATATTGTCCATTTAGCCTAGAACTTGCCAACTGTCTGGTCAGTGATCCATACGGATCTACCTGCCTGAGCTCCCTCCATAGCTGGCATACAAACTCATGTCACCATAGCCAGATTATTTACGCGGGTTCTAGGATCAAACATACGTCAGGTATTGCAGGACAAGCACTTTACCAACAAGCTAGCCCTACATATTTTTAAAAATTTTATTATTTTGGCTTATATATACAGAAATGGGCTTCACTATGACATTTTCAAACGTGTATACACCATAAGACCTTGTTCTTGTTTGCCCCACACTGCCTTCATTTTCCTCTCCCTCTTGCTGGTTTCCTTCCTGCTCTCAAATAGTGTCACCTTCTGGTTTTGTGACATGTGCATTCCATTATTCCCTTGTTCCTCCCTCCTCCATTCTTTAGACACCTTCTTTTCCTCTTATAGTCCCCCTTCTCCTTCATCTTTGGTGGTGGTGATGGTGTGTGTGTGTGTGTGTGTGTGTGTGTGTAGATTCTGCATGAGACAAAATGTGATATTTGTTTTTCTAAGCCTAATGAGCTATTCTTTTTCCTGCATGTCATAACTTCATTTTTCTTCATAGGTGAAATTTCGCTTTGTATATATACCACACTTTTAAAATACATCATCTTGCTATGTAGCCATGGTTGTCCTGAAACACTATTAAAAGAGGCTGGCCTCAACTCAAGAGATCTGCCTGCGTCTGCAGAGCTGGGATTAAGGGCATGTGCTACAGTGCCTACATACCACATCTTCTTATCTATTGATGTACACTTGAGCTGGCAGCAATTAACATAGATGCAAAACAATCTCTGTGGAATGCTGACTTAGAATCATTTAGTATATATTCAAGGGTGTTACTGCTATATAATTGCTGATGATATATACAGAAGTTTTAGGTTTTTAGGAACCTTCATATTGATTCCCATAGTGGCTACCAAATTTACATTCCCACCAGCAGTGTATAAGGGTTTTCCTCACATCTGTGTATTTGTCCTTTATTTGAGGCAGGATTTCACTCCCTAGCCCAGGCTGACCTCAAGTCGAGGTGAACCTCCTCCTTACTCTGTGTCTCTCATGTGGCACACCACACCAGGCTATTGTCATTTGTTTTCCTCATGAAAGCCATTTTGACTATGGTGAGATAAAACCAAGGCAGTTGTAGTTTGCATTTGTCTTATGGCTAAGGATGTTGAACACTTTTCTGGGTATTTATTGGCCATGTGCAGTTCTTCCTTTGAGGTGAGGTGTGTCCATTCATTCATTACCTCAATTAATTGTTTGGATGAGGAGTTTTTTTGTTGTTAATTTTGAACAAATTCTAGATATTAATCCCCTACTGGATGTATACCTGGCAAGCATGTTTTTCCTATCCTATAGGCTGTCTCTTTACTCTGATGTTAGTTTCCTTGGCTTGGTAAAAACCTCCTAATTTCATACAATCCCACCTGTTAACTTTTGGGATTATTTCCTATGCAGTTGGGAGTCTTTTGCAAAAAGTCTACCCATACACTCCTGTGTTTTCCTAAGCAGTTTGAGACTTGTCAGACCTTAATGTCTTTGATTCATTTTTAACATATATGTATTTTTTGGTAGAGTGAAAGATAACGGTCTAGTTACATTCTTTTACATATGGATGCCCAGTTTTCCCAGCACCATGTTTTGAAGATGCTGCCTTTTTAATGTATATTCTTGACATCTTTGTTAAAGATTAGGTAGCTGTACCCACATTTGGTTTGCTTGGATTGAGACAGGGTTTCATGTAGCTAAGGCTCATGGTAAACTCCTCCACTTACAAAGGGTTGGGATGACAGGTGAACACCATTATGCCTGGCCTTCTATTTGTTCCTGAGTTTAAGCCAGAGTCTTATACAGTAGTGGTCCAGGCTACCCTCAAGCTCATGACAGGATCCTATATGATAGTAGTCCAGGCTACCCTCAAACTTATGTTAATCCTTTTGCCATAATTCTAAGACTACAAATATGCATCACGGTAGGTCTGAATCTCCCATTCTATTCTATTGGTCTATCTACACATTGTTTTTGTGCCAGTACCATGTGGCTTTTGTTAGTATAGCTCTGTTATATGGTTTGAGATAGAATATTGTGGTACCCACAACATTGCTCTTTCTGTTTATAATTAATTTGTCTTTTGTGCTCAGAGGAATTTCAGGATTTTTTTTCTTGTTCTGGGAAGAATGCCATTGGAATTCCTATGATGACTTCATTGAGTCTGTAGAACATGTTGGGTAATACAGTCATTTTCACAATATTAAGTCTGCCAATCCATGAGCACAAGGGAGCTTTCTATCATCAACTACTCCCTTCAGTGATTTTTGTATTATTGTGGGGCAATGGAGACCACAGCACACAGGTGGAAGTGAGAGGACAAATATGTGAAGTTGTTCTCTCCTTATGTATTTCCATGAGTCCTGGAGATAGATGAGGTCACTAGGCCTGCATAATAAGAGGGACCTCATAGAGCGATCTCACTAGTCCCAGTTTCTTCTGTGTTTTAAAGTTTTCATTACAGAAGTCTTTCACTTCTTTGGTTAGGTTTATTCTAGTGTTTTAGGTTAGTTTTGTTTTCTGTTTTTTAAATGGTCTCACTGTATAGCCCTGTAACTTGCTATGTGGGCCAGACTGGCCTGGAACTCAAGAGAACCTCTTGCCTCTCCTTTCTGAATGCTGGGATTAAAGGCTTGTTTGACCGTGCCCTGTTCTGTGTGTTGATTTTATCTTGCTACTTTTCTTAGTTTACCAGCTAAGTTTCCAGGATCTTTGAACTTTATTATTGTTGTGGTTGTTATTATTATTACTTTGAGACAGGGTTCTCTGTGTTTCCTTGGCTTTCTTAGAACTCACTCTAAAGACCAGACTGGCCTAGAACTCAAGAAATCTACCTACCATTGCCTCCCAGGTGCTGGGATTAAAAGCATTCACCACTATGCCTAGTTCCTGAACTTTAATTCTTAACTATCAACATTCTTTTTAAAATTATTTACTTTACATGTATGATGAATGTTTTGCCTGCATGTATATATGCACACTACGTTAGCATTTGGATTTCTTCCATTAATTTTGTACATAGTAAACTAATAAATATATTTGTCATGCTTTATTTTCAGCTGTTTAACATACATACCAAAGTTACCATAGGGCAAGTTGCTACTTGGCTACTTCCCTTCTAATCCTGTCTCAAACAAACATACAATAACAAAACTCCCTTGCTTACTGGGTATGCACACAAGCCTGTGACCTCAGCATCTGGAAGGTAGAGGCAGGAGGGTGAAGAATTCAAGGCCATCTTTAGCTACTTTGCAATTTCCAGGACCAGCCTAGGATATCTTACAAAGAAACCAATCCTTGCAAGGAATTTTTATTTTTTAATTCTGAAACAGGGCCTCATGCTGCCATGGCTGGACTCAAGCTCACTATGTAGTGGAGGAGCCTTGAACGTCCGATCCTCCTCCTTTGCCCTCATGTAATCTAATTGATCACAGGCAATCAAGCCCAGGGCAATCAAACCCCGTATGTTAGGCACCCATTCTACCAACTGATCTACATCTTCAGATCAGCAAACGTTGTGTCTTTAGTTGGGAACTGAATTTTTAAAGGATTTATTATTTTTTTTTAGTTCTGTGCATGTGTGTATGCACACATGTTTGGGTGCCCTCAAATGCTGGAGGTCTCAGATCTTCCTGGAGCTAGAGTTATAGGTAGTTGTGAGCCACCTACAACTTGGGAATAAAACTTGGGCCCCTGAAAGCAAGAGCAGTATGTGTTCTTAACTGCTGAGCCGTGTCTCTCCAGCTTCCAACATTTTTTGTTTTTTAAGACAAGGTCTCACTGTGCTAGCCTGACTGTCCTGGAACTCATTATATAGACCAGGCTGGCCTCGATCTCAGAGATCACCTTACCTCTACCTCCAAAGAGCTGGGATTAAATGTATGTACCACCACACCTGGCTCAAACATTTTTTAAAATCACCATTTGAGCAGACAACACATTAAGTTAGAATCAATGGACTGAGACTGTGGCTGGTGGCTGGTGGTAGAGTACTTGATGAGCATGTATGATGTCCTGTGTTCAATCTCTGTTCACATGCACATGTGCACACACACATATACACTCATACATTCACACTTTTATATTCAAACATCTAATGCTGCCTTTTAGCTTCTATAGGAAATGAGTCATAGGAAAAAATCCACATAAGAGCTTAAGGTTAGGGGATGGAGAGATGGCTCAGTGGTTAAGAGCACTTTGGCTGCTCTTCCAAAGGTCCTGGGTTCAAATTCCAGCACCCACATGACAGTTCACAACTGTCTGTAACTGCCAGGTGTGGTGGCACATGCCTTTAATCCCAGCACTCAGGAGGCAGAGGCAGGTGGATCTCTGTGAGTTCCAGGCCAGCCTAGTCTACAAAGTGAGTCCAGGACAGCCATGGATACACAGAGAAACCCTGTCTCGAAAACAAACAGAGCTTAAGGTTACGACTAAAAAGTTCCCATTCCCTTCACTAGACTGCAAATGCCCAAAGAGCAGGGGGATGAGGTTTGTCATCAAATATTCCTCTTGTTCGTTGTTACAGTAGTTGATAAGATACTTTCAGTCCAATGATTCTCAAACCACACAAAAAATAATAGAGAAGATAAATTTCTGCATAAATAACATGAACATAGCAGAAACATCACATCTTCATCTACTACATTCACATATTATTATAAATTACTTGGGTATTTTAAGCTCCTGTCCCATTTCTCTGATTTTAATCTATCTTTGTTAAGACCACCTTTTTATCTCTTTATAAACTTCAAAAATAACAGTAATGAGTGACAAGCACAATACTGAGATTCTTTATGAGGAGAATTCTGTAGAGTAGAATAGTTTTAATGCTGGAGTATAGCGATGAAAACAGAGGGTAATATACTGATGATTTTTACCACAGGATCCAACTGCTTCAGCATCAAATTGGCCTGAGAATTTGCTTACTACAAAGAAAGGCACTCAAATATTCAGCATTTGGCCCAGTGTAGTGGCATATACTTTTGCCCCACCACTGGGCTAAGTTAGGAGAATCAAAAGTTGCTGACCAGGATGTGTTATGTCTCAAAGAGACAAAAACAAAAGCCATCTTCTCCAGACCACTATGCCAAAAATCTTATGAGATCTCTTCAAACTTTATAAACCTTCAATTTCTGATTACGTGGGACAGTCAATACTTGCTAATTCTACAATTATGAACCCCAAAACAATGTATAGAATTACAGAGAGAAAAATAGACAAACACATGGATACTAATATGTTCAGGCGTCAACAACATCAATGCTGGGCCCTGTAGTCAGTGTTCCATGTCTCCTGCTTATTAGCAAGTCTTCACTCATATAAAAACAAGGGTCTTTTTCCTTCATAGAAGAAAGCTACCAAAAATAACATATTTGGGAGTTTGGGAACAGCTCCAGTAACAAGAAGAAACTCCTTATTTGCCATACCTGGCCTGGCCCCTAGCCTGAATAAAAGCTACTTTCTACGTAGCTGAAATATACATAGCGATGAAAACAGAGGGTAATCTACTGATGATTTTTACCACAGGACCCAACTGCTCCAGCATCAAATTGGCCTGAGAATTCGCTTACTACAAAGAAAGGCACTCAAATATTCAGCATTTGGCCCAATGTAGTGGCATATACTACACTGGATAAACACCAACATTAAAATTACATCCCATAAATGGGCAAGGTCATGCAGTATTTGTCCTTCTGTGATTTATTTCATTTATCATGTTTTCTAGGTTCGTCCATGATGTTGCTAACAAAAGATTTCATTTATATTATTTAGTGTGTGTGTGTGTGTGTGTGTGTGTGTGTGTGTGTGTGTGTACATATAGATGCACACATGGATGCCAAGGTGCTTGTGTTAGGTCATAGGACAATCTGAGAAACTGGTTCACTTTACAGATCCACCATACAAATCCAGGGGTTGAACTCAGGTTGCCAGGCTTGACATTGAGTGGCTTTACCTGCTGAGTCAGCTTACTGGCCCCAGTATTTCATTACTTTTTTGACTGAATAGCATTCCACTATGTATACAAACCTCACCCATCCTTTGATACCTGGATACTGTAAATAGTGCTTTTATGAACACGGGCATGCATGTGTAACTTCCTTTGGATCTATTCCTTTGATTTCTGGGTCACATGACACTTCTATTTTTAATTTTTACATAAGAACACACATACTAGGGCTGTGCTAGTTAATGTTGACTATTAGCAGGATGGAGGCAGAGGACTTTTGTCCACATCTTGCCCAACACTCACTATTTGTTTTGGTAAGAGTCATTCTAACAGAAATGAAGTACCACCTCCATGTGGTTTGAATTTGTAGTTCCTGAGTGATAAACAATAATGAGTTTTTGGTTTTGTTTTTAATTTCCATTGGCTATTATGTGCATGTCTTCTTTTAAATGTTGAATAAGAACTTTTATACATCTTAACCAATCTCTGCATATGTGTTCATGTGTGCACA
>CAJQZJ010009141.1:4431885-4503052 GCA_907164525.1 Lophiomys imhausi
CCAGCAAGGTGCAGAAACCCTCCAGTCCCTGTCCCCATGCTGGGATTACAGGCTCATATCGCTGTGGTAAGGTTTTTACGTGGGTATTGGGATTGAACTCAGGTCTATGCTTGCAAGGAAACATTTTACCACCTGAGGCATCTCTCCAGCCCTGATTTGGTTTTTATATGTGTTTTCACACTTCTGTATGGGTGCACACGCTTGTGTGCACATATGCATTTGAAAGACAGAACACAACCTTAGATGTTATTCCTCCCCAGGTACCACACACACTGTTTCTTACAGAGACAGGATCTCTCACTGGTCTGGGGTTCACCAGTTAGGCTACGCTAGCTAGCCAGGAAGCTCCAAGGATCCACGGTCCCCACTTCCTGGCACTGGTATTGCTATTTTACCTGGCTTTTTGTGTAATTGGTGGAGATTGAATTCAAGTCCTCATGCCTGTGTGGCAAGAGCTGTACCACCTGAGCCATTTCCCCAACCCCTTATATCTCTGTGTCCCTTCCCACAAGCACAGGGTGACCTTAAACATACTCTGTTGCCCAGGCTGGCTTCCTTTCTCAGCCTCTTGAGTCTCTGGGTGTACAGGCCTATGCCATCAGTCTCAGCAATAATCAGATTTTTTAACATTTTCATCACAAAGAAATGATAAACATGTGAAGTGATGAATATGCTAATTATCCTGAATTTTTACATAATTTAAACGGCATCAAAGAATCACAAAACATCACATGTAAATGCCCACTATACATATTGTATCCATGAAAAAAAAATTAAGCATTTTTTCTAGTCATCGATATAAGCAAAAAGACTGAATTTCTTTGTATAATGTATACAGAGCCACACATACACTTTTCAGCAGCAATTGGAAAGCGAATGACAGATTACTGCTGTATCGCTGAGCTTCAGCTATAGCCTTAAAATGTTCTGCATTGTTCTTCACTCGGTTATAATTGGCATAGTGAGAGGTCTTCTTTGAAACGTTTACAGAGTAAGCTCTGAGGTTTTTGTTTTGTTTTGAAGTTAATTACATGTGTGATGAATGCTGCACACAGGAAGTCCAGGCTACACTGCTTACATAAGTGGAGAACACAAACAGGAAGTCCATAGGGAACAGTAAGGAACTAGTTGGTTCCTGTGATTTCTTTACTATGAGGAAGAAAATCCACTCCTGTTACTTGAGAGATTTTAGACACACAAGAAATCTCTTCCAAAACCTATGTAAATCACAGGACAATTTCAAAATTAAATTATTTATAATTAAGCTATGTAGACCAGGCAGGTCATTCTATTTTTCAGAAAAAAAAAGGAGTGGTTATATAGTAATAAAATAAACAGTATTTTTACAAAGATATACAAAGATATTGAATTTGTATGCTTGTGCTAAAACATTGATGTGTGTGTGTGTGTGTGTGTGTGTGTGTGTGTGTGTATCACTCTTAACTAAGTATTTAAAGCAAAAAGGACCTTCAAGGAAGCTCCGTTCCTGGTTCCACCTTGCCACCTTGGTCAAGTCCCACACAGCTTCTTGAATGCCAATGTATTAATCTGTAAAGACTTACCCATACACAGGTGCTAACCTGTTACACTCCGAGGAGAAGCCCACAACCATGCTTTTCGACTCTCCCTTAACCCTTGTGCCTGATCCCATATTAAAATATCTTTATTAGACCCCAACTTAGTAGCATTAAAAAAAAAGAAAAATTTTCAGGCCCCTTACAGTGCTGTCTTAGAGTATCTATCCAAACCTATTTCAAATGCATATTAAACATCATATATTTCTCTAATTACTATTTAATTATCCATTGCTCATAAGTGTTCACATCACACCTGCATTTTAATTCCTAAGTCTGTTTAGAATTAGCAAGGCCAGCAATAGAAATCTTGTCTACAAAATTTTCGAAATCTCAAAGACAGTTACGTTGGTTTGTGTGTCTCAGAAAAAAAATTTCACTATTATATTACCTTCTGGAATTATTTTCTGCTGGGTGTGGTGGTTCATGCCATTAATCCTACTACTCAGGAAGCAGAGGCAGGTGGATCTCTGTGAGTTCCCAGGCCAGATGGGGCTACATAGCAAAATCCTGTCTCAAAATAAACAAATATACATAATGAAATTATTTTTTTTGCTAGGTGTGATGGTCCACAACCATAATCCCAGCACTATGGTGACAGAAGCAGGAGAATTATCGAGTTTAAGGTCAGCCTCAGGTACACAACAAATTCAATACCGGCTTGAGCTATACGGAGCCCTGTCTGAAAAAAACAAAGCAGGGCTGGAGATATGCTTGCCATACAAGCGTAAGGACTTAAGTTCAGTCCCCCGGGACCCACGTAAAAGTCAGGCAGAGCAGCACATCTATAACCCTGTCACTTTGGTGGCAAGGAGTTAGGTGTAGAAAGAAGGAAGAAACAGAAAGATCATGGAAGCTCACTGGCCAGCCAGTCTTGAGGAATTGGTGAACTCCATGTTTCATGAAAAAACCTGACCTCAAAAACTGTGAGGAGACTACTGAAGATTCCTACATCATACAAATACACACAATCCTACAAACACACAAAAAATATTTTCTTAGAATCAGGTATGGTCACCCAAGCTGAGGCTGAGACACGGGAATTGCCTCAGACTCAGGGGAAAGGCCAGCCTGGGCTGTATGCAGTAAGTTCCATACCAGCTAAATCCTTTCTCAACAAACAGAAAATATTTTTTACTTATATCACTTACAGTAAGCAAAAATAACACAACACTGTGCTCTTCAATTTTTGAAAAATTCCATTAGGAATTCTAGCAAAGCTGGCTTTCTTCCTATTCTGCAACAAACACATCATGTGCTCAGCTCCCTCTCTGCCACTTCCTCTCAGCTGAGCCTCCCCGAGGAGCTCATACTCAGCAAAGCATGACGAGGAAGGGGAAGAGGAGACCAAGCAGCCACACAGAAGTCTGCCCAACACAAACACTTACACCAATATCCTTCATGTTTTCTCTTTTAACTCCGCAAATGCACTGTCAGCTCTCAGTTCTAATACAAATACAGAAAGACATTCCAAAATATGTCAAGACATCAGTTAAGAAGGAAGGAACATGTGGGGGCTGAGGAGATGCTTCAGAGATTAAGATTAGCACTAGCTGTTCTTCCAACACACCTGAGTTCAAATCCCAGCACCCACATGGCAGCTCACAACTGTCTGTAACTCTAACTCCAGGGGATCTGACACCCTCATACACATGTACAAGCAGGCAGAACACCAATGCACATAAAATAAAAATTAAAAAAAATAAAAAGAAGGGACATGTAGATGACAGGTTTGGCTAACATTCCAAGTGGCCCAGTGCATGGACTAAGTATAAGATGTGCAATGGTCAGTGCATGACTTGGGAACTTCTCAGGCAGCTAAATGTCTTTTTGGTTATTGTGTTGCTATTGTTGTTTTTTACTACAGTGCAGGGTGACAAAACCCAGGGCTTCAAGCTCCTTAGGTACAGTGCAGGGTGACAAAACCCAGGGCTTCAAGCTCCTTAGGTGTCACCCTCCCCAGCTCCCCATACCGTTTTAAGGTATCAACATTTTAAAGGTTCAAAGTGTCCAGGTTTTCCACTCTTCACTTTCTAACTGCCTTGGGCACTCTGACGAGGGAGAGACATAAAGGATCATGTCTCTGTCAGAGGGACATGGCACTCCAGATTTCCTACTTACCTCTAACTTCAAACACTAATGACAACTTGAAGGTTATCAGAATGAAACAACAATGAAAACTTTTAAATGCCAGGCATACCAGCACATGCCTATAATCCCAGCCCTCCAGAGGCTGAGGCAGCAAGACTGACTGCTAGAAGTTCAAACCCAGCCTGAGCTACATATTAAATCCCTCCCTCAAAGAACAAAAACAAAACAAAAAACAAAAAGCCAGGCATGGTGGCTCAGAAAGAAGCAGGAGGATCATGAAAATTCAAGGCCAGCCTGAGTATACAGTAAGACCATGCCTCAAAAATGAAAATAATCAATATAATATAAGCACTTATTTTAGAACTCTGAACATGCCAATCAAGGGGGATCTTTTACTGGCAGCTATAAAACTGAGGCAAGAACCAAAGGCAGGGGCAGTTCACATACGCTTTTTCTCCAAGTCAGCCACTGTGTCATTAACAGCCACGCTCATAAGCATTCTCTCCCTCTTACAGGTGAAGAAATCAGAGATAAAAAGGAGTTAAGACTGAGGCCCTAAGGTTATGGAGCTTGTAAGAGATAACATCAGACAGGCAGGACTCCAGACGTGGCCATCATGGCTGTGTTAGTTACATACTGCGTGGGCAGCTTTCCTGTGCTTTCAGATGCTCGGCAGAGAGCTGCTGGAAGCAAATGACTCTACCCCCTCAAGGCACACTCCTCTGTTGGTGTGCTCATCAAGCACTTGCTTACATTCACCAGTTTCCCATAGTCTATTTTCAACTGGGAAAGGGATTAAACTCAAAAGGAATAAACTGCATGCCCTCGGCAGTGATGCCTTCCAAGAGGACATTGAGCATCCTGACTTTGAACATGAATTTGACCTTAAATTGGTTGACTAGGACCAGTTATAGAGGCACTGAGAATCAACATGACAGAAGGAAAAATTACCAAGTCGGACACAATCCTATGGAAGACCACAATTGCTAAAGCAACTGCATACCCACAATGCAGAAAAGCAAAACCACAAGCTACTATGAGGCTAAAATCTGCCTAATAACAAATACTACTACATGGGGAGCCAGAAGCACTCTCGGGGGCCTCTCTTCTTTTCTGGCAGGAAAAAAGGTGTATGTGCAAAATTGGATAGTTATTACAACAGTGATGGAAAATATTACTCATTCTAGAGGCAAGGAGACCTTGATTCAAAACTAATTTTATTTTGGAAATATTGGACAAGCAGATCTTACTGATGAAGGAGAGTTCCTTCTACCATCTTTTTATATTCTCCAACACTGAAGGAATTCATTTCTTCATTTCTTATTTTAGCTATGTCTCCGGAACCAGGCCTGCTAATTCTTACTAGATATATAGTCTTAAATTTTTACTTAGTTTGAGCTGGAAAGATGGCTCAGCAGGTAAAAGCACTAGCTGCCCTTTCAGAAGTCCTGAGTTCAGTTCCCAGCACCCACATGGTGGCTCACAGCCATCAATAACTGCACTCTCATGGGATCAGATGCCCTCTTTGGTGTACAGACAGATGTACATGGGCTGGAGAGAAGGCTCAGCTGTTAAAGGCTAGGCTCACAACCAAAACTTTAACATTTACATGCAGACAAACATCCATACACACAAAATAAATAAACCTTTAAAGCATTTACTTAATTTTTTATTTATAGGTCTCTGTGAGTGTGTGTCACTGTGTATGGGTATCTTCAGGGGCCAGAAGAGGGCAATAGATTCCCCTGGAGCTAGAGCTACAGGCAGTTATGAGCTGACCAATATGATGAGTATTGGAAATGAACCTTGGGTCTTCTGAGAAAGTAGTAAGTACTCCTAACTCCTCGACCACTCTAGTCCCTAAAGTTACTGTCTTTTTCACTGAGGAAAAACTGGGGGCCAAGGATAGCTTGATCAGTGAAATGCTTGCCTTGTAAGCATAAGAATGCCTGCAGGGTGGAAGGTGAGCTGTGCATAGCGGGCACACTTCTTTTTTTTTTTTTTCTTTTGGTTTTTTGAGACAGGGTTTCTCTGTGTAATACTCCTGGCTGTCCTGGACTCACTTTGTAGACCAGGCTGGCCTCGAACTCACAGAGATCCACCTGCCTCTGCCTCCCCAGTGCTGGGATTAAAGGCGTGCACCACCACGCCCAGCTCAGCGGCCACACTTCTAATCCCAGTGCTGGTGAGGCAGACACAGGGATCCCTCGGGCTCACTGGCCCATCAACCAGCCTCCTATATTCAGCAAGTACCTGGCTAGTAAGACAAATCTCAAAAAAAAAAAAAATGGTGAACAGTTCCTGAGGAATGATACCTAAGGTTGTCTTCTGGCCTCTACATGCATGATCATTCATACACATACATGCACAAACCTACACATGTAGATACACACACACACAAACACACACACACACACACACACACACACACACACACACAGACTCTGGCCAACGTTCCCATATCCTAGTTGCTTATAGACTTAACTGCTAATTCCTCCTTGCTTTCTATAGCTGTTGCTCCATCCTCTCCTAAGCTTATGTCCTGTCTTCTGGATGACACAGCAGTGGTGATTCTGAGTTAATGTAACTGGGAGTCAGCCAGTGGTGGCCCTAGCCTTTAATCTCAGTACCCAGTGGACAGTGGCAGGCAGATCTCTCAGTGAGAGGTCTGCCTAGTTTACAGAGTGAGTTCCAAGACAACCAGAGATACACAGAGGAACCCTGTCTTAAAACCAAAACAAGAGCAACTGGGAGACTTGCACTAGGAACAGCAAAAACCAGGAAACTGGCCCCACAAGCATTTTCACTGACAGGTGGGAATGCTCACCAAGGTGAGCCTTTCCCATCCAGTCAAGAGAGCTGAATATGTAGTTTTATCTCTAGAGGAAATCCAAGTTCTGGTGCGGCAAGGAATGAAAGGAGGACACTATGAATGGTGGTTTTGTGCAGAGATTAGAAACATAGATTGTTCACAGTAAGAAAGGAGAAACATTTCCTACACCCCACCTTTCAAAAGTCTCACTCTGGCTCTCTCTCCAATCTCTCCTCTCTCTATCTCTGCATGTGCTGTTTTTCTTTCCCTCTCGTACCAAAAAAAAAAACCTGCCTTTATATCTCTTTTTTAAAAGTCTCACTGTGTAGCCTAGGCTGATTTTCAGCATGCTATACTCCTGCCTCACCCTCCCAAGTGTTGGGATTACAGGTATGTGCCAAATCACTTCTCCTATGTTTTCTTAACTACTCCTTTTTTTTTGGGGGGGGGGAGTGAGACAAGGTTTCTCTGTGTAGTCCTCGTTTTCCCAGACCTAACTCTATAGATTCTATAGGTCTCCAACTTACAGAGCTCCACCTGCCTCTGCCTCCCAAGTACTGCGATTAAAGATGTGTGCCATTACCACCCAACTCCCTTTCTTTCTGAAAAATATAAGTTCAACTTATATTTAGTCCTTTTCAATGATCAAAAATTGTGAATTGATAAAGTTTTACTGTTTTTTGTTTTGTTTTGAGATAGGATCTCCTTCTGGCTGTCCTGGCACTGTGTAGACCTCCAACTCACATAGATCTACCTGCCTCTGCCTCCCAAATGCTGGGATTAAAGGCATGTGGTACCATAAATTTTAGTGATCTTTAATTTTATCTCAATCATTCCTAAGGGAAGGGAAACATTGATCTTCATAGGACAAGAACTCTGGGATGACAAATGATGGAGAAACAAAAGAAGAATATCTATGTGTTGGTGGGCATGGAGCACACACCTACAATGCCAACCTGCGGGGCTGGGGCAGCAGTGCTGAGAGTTACAAGTTGGGACTGGTGAGTCTGAGGCTGCCCCGAGCTAGTCAGACACTCTCAAAGAAACCAAGTTTGGGCTTA
Source organism: Lophiomys imhausi (assembly GCA_907164525.1). Lineage (NCBI taxonomy): Eukaryota > Metazoa > Chordata > Mammalia > Rodentia > Muridae > Lophiomys > Lophiomys imhausi. The sequence goes on from CAJQZJ010009141.1 coordinate 4,439,424, forward strand.
TTTGAAGGGTGGAGGTGGGAAGGGCAGGGATTATGGAGCTGTGTATGCTGGCACATGGGTGAAATGCCAGCATTTGGGAGGTGGAGGTGGGAGAACCTCAACTTCCAAGCCAATCTGGTCTCTAAGTAAATACTATACATACAAACATGTCTGCATATATTACATTTCACTAGATGAGCTGGGCTCAATAATACATATGACATGAAAAATATTGTAACTGCTGTTGTGTTGAAGTGTACAAATCTGACATGTAATACAACTTTGAATTATGACCATCTCAAGATGAAATGGCCTTGAAAGAGAACTGAGTATAAGTAACGCAAATGTCAAACTCATTGTTGTCGTTTTCTAATGGTTTATTTTGAGGAACCAACTGGATTTGTCAACCTTGGGGAACACACAGAGAAGCATGTTAACACTGATCTATTCTTGTCTGCCCTCACATTCCAACTATCTATGTAGTTCATCAACATGTGACACAGACATTGGAAAAATGGCCTCTGACCTCCACATCTAGACCCTGGCATGTGTACGCTCCCACCCCACACACTAAACTGTTCTGAATGTCACCGAATCAGCTCCCTTTCTCTAAGAGATGACATCAGTGCTAAATGGGAGATTTAAGCAAGCCACATGTACAAATGTTCAGATCTCATGAGATGTTATTTTATAAACCAAAGATAATCAAAACCTTTTGAAAAGAAAAATGTCTTTTAGTTTTATTTTCTACACAGAAATTAAGTTGTATTTTCTATCTCTTGCAATGGACAATTCACGTCATGTCAAATTAGGTAATTTCTCAGATAAACAGCAACTGCTGCAGGCCTACAATGCTGTCACACTATTCTTTCATAGTCAATTCCCATCCTCTAACAAAGTTTCCTCATAGCTACCAATGAGGCTTAGCTAAGCATATTATCAAGTCTACACACACACACACACACACACACACACACACACACACACACACACGCACATGCATGCAATCTCAGTGTAAAGTGCCCTTTCTTTCAGAAATTAGGAAATGAGAAGTGCATACTTTGGAATCTGTATTGTCCTCAAGGCTCTCCAAACAGGAAGTGTGCATAGCACAGGTCAGGGTTTGTGTCACCAAGCAGTTCCAATGACTCCCACGTGCTTAGGATGTGTGCAGATCCAAGGAAATGTGTGGCACTTTTCACGTGTATTTTAAATGTGTATATATTTTCAAGAATCTGTCTTAAGAAATTCTAATGGCATTTCAACACCTTTACTCAAGAAGGGGCCAACATACACAGTCCTACATTTTCTCATGTGTCCCTATGGGGACCAGGAACTGACCTGCACATCTTAGAGAGTATATACCAGTCACTTGACAGAGGAGAAAACTGCAATTCTGAGAGCCAGCTTGTCCAGGCCTCCTGACAAAAGCAATTCTATGTAAGTTCTTTTGCAAAGTTTTTAGTCTACAGATGCTGGAGAGGCAAGCTGACACTGGCCAGATACTTCTTTCAGTCCTTTTATTTTGTGTTTTGATTTAGGAGACAAGGTGTGGAGATCACATTGTTCTCTGCTCTAAATTATTCCATACTAAGAAGCAAGTTTTCAGGCTATGCCTCTCACCCTGGGCAACTTTCATTTTATAAGCAGCACTGGGCCCCATTTTGAGTACTAACACAAAAGCAGAGTGATTCTGTGCCTTTCTGCACATATAAATGCCACATCTGTCCAGCACCATCTATGAGGCACAGGTTGATAACTTACTCCTCCCAAAGCAAAAAACTATGCCACCTATAAGCTAATAAAGAAGATCAGGAACATATGAACAGACAGATATATTAAACCCAGACCAGAGGAACCCGGCCCAGGAATTTATGGAATATATCAGAGCAAGGAGTAAAATTCCCTCACCCAGATTCCATAAAGATGAGGACACCTACCAGGGTGATGGCAGCAGCCCCACCAGCCCATCATCTGACCAAGAGACCCATAGGCTGAGCACTCCTGGCTATCCCTGGGGCTTCATTTCAGCTGTAACTCCAGTGGATAATGAATGCAGCATACTAACCCTGCAGCTCCTCCATCAACTGTCCATTGGCTCCTATGCTATGCCTCACTTCTAGGACCTCTATGGTCTTATACCTCACCTTTGCCGCCCTGCTCAACCAAGAAACCTTGTGGCTTGGCTCTGTATGCTTCTAGCAGTTCTCCAACTATCTCTAACTACCGAAAGGACTGCCTCTGTCTGCATCAGCTCTCTGCCTCTGCCTCCAGTAAGGACTGTTTTAATTCCTGGACTCTGCTATAGCCTCGTTAACCTTTTTTCTAACCTACAAATATACATGTTTATGAAAATATGCACTGTGTTGCGTGCAATGAGTAATATGAAATATTCGGGCATCATGCTCTTATAACACAGTCTCAAATAGCCTAAGCTAGCCTCAGGCTCTCTACATAGTGAGTGTAACCTTGAACTCCTGACCCTCTTCTGCTGCCATCTCCCAAGTGCTGGGATTACAGTTAAGTCTCCACCCCTGACTCGTCAAAGCATTGAGCAACACAGCAACATTCTGGGTAATAATTTTTGTGGCTCTAGAATGTAACACAATAATTATACTGACAAAACCACTTTTGACCAGCAAAGCTGCTAACATCTACAATACACAAATTTCATCAAAAGCCCTGAATGACCATCTTGAAACCTCTATGGGGTACTTACCACAATTTAGAAAAGTATGAGTTATGTATAAATTAGCTAATTTATTCACTCATATTTTCTACCCTACTCTCTCTCTCTCTCTCTCTCCCTATATCTCCTTCTTTCAATACTTCACCTAATGGTATGAGCAGGCAAACATTTCCCATTACTAATATAAAATTTTATTTACAAACACACGGGCAGTAGGCTAGACTTAGTTCACAGGGTTGTGTTCTGCTAATGCTGGTTCAGAGCAGCAAGTTTTCAAGCTTTTGCTTACTCAGAATCACCTACTTGACTGCTAACGCGAACAAATTTCTGGAATCTATCCTTAAAGTTTCTCATTCGGTGGGTCCATAGGAGACCCTGAGATTTTGTGGCTTTAGTAAATTCCCAAGTAATGCTGATGCTGCTGGTGCAGAAATCCTACTCTGAGAACCTCTTGTTTAGAACAGTGGTCTATACTACACTCAGTGAATGATCATCAATGAAAACCCAATTAGGCAGAAACTGAATGTTGCAAACCTGACTGGTACTTTTATAGAGTATTTCATATGAAGACTTACTGTTAAGTGCCATAATGTTATCTGTTCCTGGATGGTGAAAATTTATTCCCATGCGTCCTGGAAAATAAAGTAATTTTATCTTAAGCACAGGGAAGACATTGTTCAATATAATTATTTCAAATACACTGCAACATATAAACATTACAAAACACTACAAATTAATCTATAACAATGCTACCAAGGCCAAAGCATTTACAACAACTTTTAAATCAATTCATAAAACACAGACATGAAAAGTCTTAAAACAAAGCCAAAGTCTCAACAAAAAACACAACCAAACAAAAAGAAGCTTCCATTAAAGTCTGAAATTTGTACATCTCCCATATTAAAATTTAATCAAGTCAATTTCCTAGATGAGCATTTTATTTAAATAATCATGTATTCATGCCCTTCAAATTAAGGCATCAAAAAAAAATAAATTTAGAAGTTTATAAACATGAAATTTAGAGAGAATAAGCAGATACAATTTCATATTGGTTCAAAAAATGCAACATAATTACCAGAGTAGCAAAATGAAGAAAGATGGTAAAATTTATGCAAATAAGTAGGGGGAAAGACTGACATAGAAATTCCTAGTTCTTCGGTAATCCAGGCACTACTTCTCTTTCAGGGTTTTGGTCTGTAGGTCTGTTGTTTTCCTTTATGACTATGTGTTCCTAGCTGATCTAGAACTCCACGTACACTGGGCTGGCCTCTAACTCACAGAGATCTGCCTGTCTCTGCCTCCCGCAAGCACTGGGATTAAAAGCGTGCACTGCCATGTCTGGATCCACCACTAACTACATTTGACAAATGTGACTTTCCAGATTTTCATCTTCAGATTAATGTGGGAACTGAAACTTCTGCCCACACTGGTTGGCTTCCTATGTTGTATACCACTGAGGTTAAGAATCATTTTTATATTTTTAGTAGGCTGGAAAACTGAACAAAAGGCAAAGAGGCAACAGAAGCCTATATCCTGTACACCCTAAAATATTTATTCTGTAGTCCTTCACAAAAATTGAACCCCTGATCTATAAGATAAAAAGTAGAATCAGAGGTTTCAATTGATGACCCATTGGGGTAAAGATTGAAAGATGTGAGGGGCGGGGGTGGATAGAATGACTCAGAAGTACAAAACAAAAGATGCAGGGGTAAAGAATGAAAGATGGAGGCATTTGCTGCTATTTTCATTATTAGAGACAAAATGGATGTATCAAAAACAAAAATTAAACCCACAGAGTCTTGTATAGGGTGAGAATGTACTATGCAAGATTTTGTGACCAATACCTTCAGCAAAATAGTTGTCAAAATTAGGTGTGGTGGTTCATCCCTGTAATCCAAGAACTCAACAGACAAAGGAATGTTGGGAATTCAAGACCAGTCTTTAGTTACAGAATAATACCCTATTTCAAATGATAAACACCCTAAAAGATATTGACACAATTATAGGGTATAATATCTATGTCTTTGACTCTGTAAAGTTTTCATATATAGTTACTTTGAGAGTCATCATGAAATTCACAGAAAAAGATTAATTTTAGACAAGCATTTTACCACTGAGATATCCCTACAGCCCTAAAAAAAAAATATTCATTTTATTTTATAACCACTGCTTTAAAAATGTTGATCATATTTGCGAAGAATAGTATAGAGAAAGCTGGAGAAAAATGTTTTTTTTATAAATCTTTCTTTTATTTGTTTATTTTTTAATATTTATTTATTATGTATACAGTGTTCTGCCTACATGTATGCCTGCAGGTCAGAAGAGGGCACCAGATCCCATTGTAGATGGTTGTGAGCCACCATGTGGTTGCTGGGAATTGAACTCAGGACTTCTGAAAGAGCAGCCAGTCCTCTTAACCACTGAGCCAACTCTTCAGCCCCAGAAAAATGTTTTTTATTTATTTATTTTTTTGTAACAGATATAGTTCTATATATAATTGTAAAAGGGTCAATATTCATTGGGTGTTAAACCCTGTTACTGGGAATTGGAGGCAAACATCATTGCCAATCTCAATACCAGGAGAAAACAAAATGAAAAAAAACCAACATTCTCAATCAACTTAAACCACTTTTATTGATGTATTTGTGTGTGTGTGTGTGTGTGTGTGTGTGTGTGTGTGTGTGTGTGTACGAACGCGTGCATGCATGTGGAAAAGAATGGGAAAAATCAATGAAATTGTCAAAGAATAATAAAGGAAACATTGGTAAATACATGATTTCTGTAGAAAAACTGTCTTCATATTAGCTACAAGCTAATTACAAGGAGTTTAAAAAGTGCCTCATTGTTGGAAGATAAGTTTTAATATAACTGTATTTGTAGTTGCCCTACAAGCCTTGCTATGATTTTCTGATCCTTAGGTCATTTTAGAGTCTTTTAAAGTTACAGTCTATATCACATGCAATGCTTTCTCCTAAAACTACTTGACAAAAATTGTTACAAGAACAACCTTGAGTCAAGAAGAGAATTTACATTCTGGCTTAGGTTAATTAGATCAATGTTCTTTGCACCAAAAACTAACATCCACGAACTAAAAATGATATCCTCTAATTCAGCTTCCTCATATTTTAGGATATTAACCACAACAGCCAGTTGCTGAAAAGTGTACATAAAATCCCATCAAGACTTCAAACTTGGACTCTTTAAGTCCCTTAGAACTTAAGAAAGACAGAGAATCTCTTTAGATGGTTGATGGCACAAACCCATGCCCTCAGCATGCAGGAGGCAGAGGTGAAAGGATCACCAGCTCCGAGGTCAGCCTGAGCTGCACAGTGAAACCATCTCAAAAAAACAACAGCATGAAAACGTCGGAGATGAGGGGCACAGGTGAAAATCTGTGAATTCTAGGCCAGTCGGGGCTCCACAGTGAGACCTTGTTTAAACAAAACATGAAAAGCAGGACCTCCTCAATCTTTGACCAGTGAATATTCAGAGGACAGTATGGATCCTTAATATTACTACAATAAAAAGAGGTTGCCAAGGACATCAAGCAAATGCAAATTTAATTAATCTTCATCGAACTTCAATTCCTGTAAAACAGAATTTCATACTTTACTGACCCTGAATCAAATAACTTTCCTATGTTTTCTGGAATGTTATTGCCCTTTTAGCGGCAGGCTTGAGCACTGCTACACGCCCCTATGGGCTCTTTCTTGAGGAACTAGAGCATTTCACCTTGACAAGATGACATCACTCTCTGTCCTCACTGTTACTTGCAACTAACTCTGCCTTTCTTATGAACCAGAACCAGAGGCTCCGACAGGTTGAAGGCATCACTACTTGCAACAACAACAAAAAGAGCCCAGTGGTTTTTACCTTTCCTGGTTTTCTCCATAATTTTTTCAAAGGATTTTAGATGAAAAGTAACATAAATCTTGTAAAGAGCTCTTCGTCAGTGCTAGATCTCTATAATCAATAACCTTCCTACTAAATATAATGGTTTTTTTTTTTTGGTGAAGTCACATATGACTTCTTAGTTTGTCTTCAAAAAGTAGTCTTTAGAATATAAAATGTAACCTACTTTAATTGAATAAAAATTAAATAAATGGAAGAATAAGATCACTGAAGACAAGCACAGTCAGCTTTTATTTATATCTTTCAGTATATGGAGCATATACAGGAAGCTTTCTTCCCTGGGACTGTAATCATTTCATGGTCTTTTCTTAGTGCAATGTGCATATAAACTGTAATCCTTATTGCAGGATTTCGGAAGAAAGAGAAAATGTGTAATGGGCAGAAAAACCCTGATGCTAAATTCAGACAAGGCCATTTCTTTTTGCTTTCTTTCATCCAACAAATGCTGCTGTTGAATCAGCTGTGAAAACAAAACTGTGTGTGACATCTGGTGATTTTGTTACTGCAGTCTGGTGCTGGCCGTGTGACATTCTGTCACCTGTCCATGACTCTGCTATTTTTAAAGTGTTCTTGTCAGCTAGCTATCTTTTAAGTATAGTGTAAAATATAAGGTTTCAGAAGCTGAGGTTATCTCAGTCTCAGTAAGCTAAGTGACACAGTGGGAATCTGAGACTGCCCCACTTTGCCCACATCACAAGGACATAGTAGACAGGAGTTAAGGAAGAATGGAGACAGAGGGTAGAGAACGGAGTTATGTTTGTTTATTCAGAATGAGGGGAAAAATCACATCTTCATAGCTCAATTCATTCATATTTTAAAACGTACCTTATTTCAGAGGCCAACTAAACTCATACTTTTATGTGTCCAAAATTAAAGCTGTAAATTTTATTAATTCATAATTACTACCATGAAAGCCATTTCTTTGGCATACTAACACATCTTTCTCTAATCACCCATTTTTTTAAAAAGTCAACTACTTAAGCAGCTTCAAAGAGAGTGTTAGTGCTTCAAAAAATGTACTGCTAAATTTTACTTATGTTCTTTATAAAGTTAGAGATATACTCCCAAAGAAAAAGCACCACAAGTTATAAAAACATAATATGTAAATAAAACACAAAAACCCAGTAAAGTTGGGTGTGGTCTCAAAAGCTAAGGCAGGAGAATACTGAGTTCAAGGCAGGTTGGTTCCATAGCAAGACCCTGTCTCAGAATGACAGAAAAGGGAAATGAGGGGAAGATGTTGAGGCAGGTGAGATGATTTAGCAAGCAAACATGTCATCAAGCCCAATGACATGAATTCAGTCCCCGAGACAGGGTAGAAAAAGAGAACAGATTCTTAACAAGTTATGCCATGAATGCTGCAAAAACACATGTTATTTCTTTAACTAAATTTCTTCTTAAGGCAAAGGCAAAATCTCATAGTGTAATATAGTACTATAGATCTGTTCCAAATGACCAATAATCAAGACCATGAGCTCAGAACTGAAGTCAATGGCAAAATGGGGCAAGGTTTTTTGTTCTGTTTGTTTTTTTCCCCTGGAAGGGACAGGCTGTACTGTGGGCTCCAGTGGCATCCTTCTTAGTAACTGGGGCTGCCATCACATCACGACTCTCACAAACTATTAAATTCTTTGTACTTTTTTCTTTAATTAAAGTTGTAGCTCAACTGAATTATAATTTTGGAAGTTAGCATCCAGGTATAGTCTTTCTTTTCTAACTGTTAGAAGATGAAAATGCCATACCGGAAATCAGGCAGGGTAATGTACATCTTTAGTTGCAGCTACAAAGGAACCTGAGACAAAGAGAATCTTTAATGTGCAAGGCTAGCCCAGGTGGCTAAGTCTCAAAGAGAAGAAAAAGTTGAAAATATATGGAGAAGAACAATCTCTTCTGACTCAAAATCTGTCCTCTGGCAGTTGGTATGGTCTTTTTGTCTTTCTTCTTTCAGGTACTGGGGCTCAGAACTGAGTCCGAGACACTTGGCAAATTGAGCTATCAGTGCAGCCCAGAGTTGGCTAACTTTGTAAAAGACAGACTGACATAGGCTGAAAGAAGCTGACACTGAAGTAAAACTAAGCAATGATTCAAGCTACAAAATAAATAGAAGATTTTCTTCTGGAGGTCAATTAGAAAAAAATTAATGAACATGCATGTCTTTTTTTTTTTTTTTTTTTTTGGTTTTTCGAGACAGGGTTTCTCTGTGTACCCCTGGCTGTCCTGGACTCACTTTGTAGACCAGGCTGACCTCGAACTCACAAGGATCCGCCTGCCTCTGCCTCCCAAGTGCTGGGATTAAAGGCGTGTGCCACCACCGCCCAGCTTGCATGTCTTTTCTAAAACAAAGGAACCTAAAAATTCCCAAAGGGAACCAATTTTGTGTAAGTCTCTATCATGTTAAATTTAAATATGATGAATAAAGAAAAGAGTCTCTATAACAGCAAAGGGGCAGCATTCACATCCTTCCAAGTTTCTGTCAATTTAAATGTGCTAAAGTATGTTACCAGAAGATGAGCTATTTTTTCCTCAGACTTTTCAGTATACCTTTGAAAAGCAGGCCCTTCAATCTGAGTTCTCAACCAACACCTGCTCTTTTCAATTCTCAAATCTCAGTTCCATGAATGACAGAGGAAGAGAAAATTTAAATATACAGAAACAGTTCATCAGGCACTATCCTGAATCAGCAGACCAGAATCCTGATGCAAGAGTGAGGTTGAATGGGATGAAGGGAGCCCATCCCTTTCCTGTTGTTGCCTAGTTGCCCACTATATGGTGCTTCCCCAGCCACAGGATGGGGGTCTGTCTTTCTACCAATCAGCTACTCTGTCCAAAGCATATAGCTGCTATTTACTTACTTATTCTCCTAAGGAAGATGACTAATCAATAAAAGCCCAATGACCACAGGATTTCAAGTCAGGAGACAGTTTCATACAAAGAATACAGTGATGAATCTTTTTTTTTTTTTTTTTTTGCTTTTTCTCCTCTTATTTCTAACACTAGAACTCTTCTTTTCACACACAGTTAGGAAGAGAAGGTTAGATCTGAGCAGAGATCAGTTCCTTCCACCAGTCCTACCTCTGCTAATCCAAGGATGTCTGTACTTAGAAACAAAGTAAATAACAGTATTCACAACTCTAGTTTCATCTCAAACCCTCCTGTCTCACCAACATGAGGGGTCAGTTGCAAAGATCTTCTTCTGGTGCCCCTTCACAGCTGGGCTGAACTAGCCTCTCTATACTGCAACAGAAGGTGCTTTCTTCTTTTCCTTTCTCCTGCAGGCTCCATGTGCTGGGATATGAACCAAGGGCTTCCTGCACACAAAAAAGTGCTCTCCAAAAACCTATTATACCCTTGCACCTCACAGAAGGAATTCTTCTGTAATGTGTCATCAAGACTGACCCAGCATGAGTGCAAATGCAACAGAAAAACTGTGAGGTCTAATTTACTGAAACAAAAGTCTTTTTTTCTAAACTTCCTGTTCTCTTACACTAGCTCTTAAAAGAATGACTGAAAACAAGGCAGTAGTGGCACACACCTTTAATCCCAGGCCAGAGCAGGCAACCCTCTGAGTTTGAGGCTACCCTGGTCTACAGAGCAAATTCCAGGACAGCCAGGGCTACACAGAGAAATCCTGCCTTGAAAAAACAAAAATGCTTGAATAAAATGATTTTTCACTAAATATTTCTTAAATGATAAATACTAATATCTTCTATATAATTATCACTATAAATTACACCATGTATATTTTAAGTATATCAGGAAGTAATTTATATTATATCTGAATGCTTGGTACCTAGTGGGTGGAACTATTTTGAAAAAGATTAGGAGCTGGCCTTGTTGGAAGAGGTGTATCACCAGAGCTGGACTTTGAGATTTCAAAAGCCCACACCAGGCCCAGTCTACTCCCACCCCACTCCGTCCTCTCTCTCCTCTCTCTCTTTCTTCTCTCCTCCCTCTCCTTCACACCGATCTCCTGCCTCCAACTTTAGATGTAAGTGCTCAGTTACTGCTCCAGCTCCACGCTCCCTGCCATGGTGGATATGTACTCCCCCTCTCCCCAATTAAATACTTTCTTTTATAAGTTGCTTTGGTCATGGTGTCTCTTCACAGTAATAGAACATTAACTAAGACAACTATGTTATTCAGATGTACAGTTTTAGAAAGTCAAGTAATGGTTATTTTTCTTTCTCTTCCATGTGACTTTTGAAAATGATGGTTAATCCTTCAATAATCACTACTTACCTATGGAAAATAAAAACAACTGTGACAATTTGAAGCTAGTGTTTAGCTGTAGTGTGGTCAGGAAAGCAGTCTGTACTGATGTGGCTTCATTATTACAGAAGTCAAGTTCCAAGCATGCCTGCTCTCCTCCACAGGAAATCACATACAAATATCTGCACAGTTCATTGTGACGGGGACTTCATCTTCCCACCTATTTGATAAAGTGCTTTATTTTAACTATGAGCTTTAAAGAGGCTAGTGTATTCAGTAGACAACTAGGGGCAGGTAAAGAGTTCAAATCCATTTTTGGACTGACTACAAAGTTAGAAAAGCTTTGTTAAAGACTGGACTATTAAATTGCTTAACCAATTTTTTTCTATTTTATTTGGGCCCCCAAACAGGTTTTCTACATCCCAATTCAGCAGGAAGCAATTTTAAGAGAGTGACACCCCATTCCCAAAAGGTGGGGGGGATAATATTTTGGTCATTTGATATGTTATAGATGTTGTTTAGGGGGGATTAGTTACAAATTGTTAAATGATCTTATTTAAAAAGGTATAGGAGGTTAGACTCAAGGATTTTTCTATTTCTTTTTCTTTATCCTTTCTCTCTTATATAGGGAAAAGGGCTTAAAAAGAAAAGAAGGGGAATATATGTATATAGTATAGAAATGGTAAGATGCAAAGATAGATTATTGAATCTGCTCTGAAACTTAAAACTATTGTTATTCTTAAAATAAGGTTATCTTTTGATACATTGGTATAAAATTTTGTATATTGATAAAAAATAAGATTAATTTTGATAGAATTTTACAATTTGCTTATTCAGTGATAGATTGATAGATTTATAAATCAATAGATGTCTTCAAAACCCTCAGAGATGTACAGAAAATGGCATTTAAAGATATTATTATTTTAAGAATTGTTTGAATTAAGACAGTCAGCTCCTGACAGCTCCCATTTGACTTGGAAGAAAACAATGAGCATCAAAAAGAAATCTCCCATCAGGAGATAATTCCTACTGGACAAAAATGTCCCTGCTTTCTGAACAGATTATATACAGTTCAAAGATGAACCAGAGCTTGAATGTAAGTAAGTTGATGTCCTGATTCTGCAGAGACAGAATGGGGAAGTCCTTATTTCCTGCTACACAATTATGTCTGTGAGATATGCTTGGCCAGAAGGCTGAAGATGATGCTCCAACGGTATGGAGAGAGATTTGGGACTGTCTAGGCAACAAACTGTCATTTTTTTCTTTTTGGAAGCTGCTCTTCTGTGCTTCCTATTCACTCAAATAATAACTTTATCCCTTCTTAAGTCTTTGATGGGGTTGAAGACAACATATTTGATAAAGATTATTTAGGTTCAAAACTCTAGACACACCAAGATAGATAATTTTTTTTTCCTTCTTCAAGATTGCCTGATAGAAATAGGCTAAACATTATGTATGTACCTTTTATCCTTTTTATTAGACAAAAGGAGGGAAATGATGGGGTGGTGTTAAGCATTGTAAATGTTAATTGGTCCTGTTTGCTGTCTGTTACTTAATTGACTCTCATTGGTTAAATAAATGCTGAGGCCTGGAGATTGGGCAAAGACAGAGGTGGGCAGGACTAAGGTTCGCAGGCTTTTAGAGAGATACCAAGCATCTTGGGAAGAGGTTGCTGGGGAAGAAGCCAGGAGTAAACAAGGAAGACACGCCATGGGGTAGATTAAAGAAGATCCTTCCAGGTGGCCTGAAACATCAGCATAGCATGGAGAATAATAGTCTAAAGGGACGTATGTATATATGGGGTAATATTTGGCTAATAGAATTATGAGCTAGCTTAGACGGGCTAGGATTGCACAACTCAGGCCTAGGCTTGTTAAAATCCACCCGGTGTCTGTGTGTATTCATTTATAATGGCAGGTTAAGGATTTACACCGCCGACCAACTAAATATGATATAAATACTGGTTAAACAATTTAATTAGTTATTTTTTTCCTACACTTTGTTTTGAAATTTCATCTCCTATACTTTTTTGCCTTTCTTTTTGCCCCACTATGTATTATTTGAAATTTTTATATAGTTAAGCAAGAATGTGGGGATTTTTTTCCTAAAGAAGAAAACTGAGTTCTAAGAAAAATAACACCAGTGCAAATGAGCACTCCAAGATCCAACTCTGTACTTGAGCTTTGAGACCTCTTCTCCCTTCTCTACTTCCCTCAAATCACTGCAAACAGAGTCTCCACATCCAAGAGGGAAAAGATCAAGACTGAGGACCTAAGGACGTACAGGCAATGCATGTCCCAGAAGCTACACAGCAGGTGCCCAATGGATCATCTATCTCCTAATGCTCAGCCCACCCTGATGCTTCCATCTTTGGACCTATACACCATCACTATAAATGTGCCTCAAGCAAAAGCTGAAGAAGAACTTACTTACAGAAGCATTAACAAGAATAAAGAAAAGCTGGAAAATATACATCTAAGCCCTATCAATAAATTAATAAATTATAAAAATTATAGAGAAATATGAGTATTTATTATTATGGAATATAAAAACTAAAGGCTACGCTATTACAATGTTACTTGTGCTTATTATATGCATGTTCACGTGTATAGATACATATGTGTGCATGTTTGGGTGAGGGTTCACTCATGTGGAGATCCAACAGAGGACAACCTTGGATGTCCTTCCTCAGGTACCATCTACAAGTTTTTTTTTTTTGTTTTTCGAGACAGGGTTTCTCTGTGTAGTCCTGGTTGTCCTGGACTCACTTTGTAGACCAGGCTGGCCTCGAACTCACAAAGATCCGCCTGCCCCTGCCTCCCAAGTGCTGGGATTAAAGGTGTGCGCCACCACCGCCCGGCCCATCTACAAGTTTTTTGCAAGGTTTTGGTTTTCCATTTGTTTGTTTGAGATGGGGTATCTCATGGCCTGGAATTCACCCAGTGAGCCTAGGGATCGTCCTCTCCCTCCCGGCACTGGGATTGTGAGCACATGCTAGCATACCCAACATCTTTTTACTGGCTTCTGGAGACTGGACTCAGGGCACTGCGGTGCGAGACTAGTGCTCAGACTGAGCTACCTCTCCAGCCTTACTTTTTATTATGTTTATTTATTAGCTACCTTTTTATTCTAACAATTTTCTTTCCGTTTCAAGCTAAAAGTGCCTTAAACATTTTCTTTTCTCCTCCTCCTTCATTGTTGTTGTTCTTTGTGGGGGTTTTTTTGTTTGTTTGTTTTTGAGACAAGTCTCATTACACAGCTCTGGGTGGCCTGGAACTTGTTATATGTAAGCCCAGGCTGGCCTTGAGCTTGTATCATCCTCCTGCCTCTGCTTCCCAAATGCTGAAATTATGATGCTCACCACCATGACCAGTGTCAAAATATTTTCTTAAAGGTGCAAGTGATGTCATTGATCATAGGGACATAGTGATGTCACTGACCTCAGGGAAGTAGTCTGTTTATAGGAAATCATGCAGTAGAATATGACAAGTTGGGAAGTTGAAACCATATTCAACTATACAAGAAGTATATACTAGCCGGGCGGTGGTGGCGCACGCCTTTAATCCCAGCACTTGGGAGGCAGAGGCAGGCGGATCTTTGTGAGTTCGAGGCCAGCCTGGTCTACAAAGCGAGTCCAGGACAGCCAGAGATATTCAGAGAAACCCTGTCTCGAAAAACCAAAAAAAAAAAAAAAAAAAAAGAAGTATATACTAAAGGTCTCCCAACCCATTAGACCATAACACATATATGATGAAGCAGTCTTTTACCTAATATTTGTTAGTAAAGAAAAGTCTGCAGATAGTGGGTTCTATAATTGTAAAAGGCCATCACAAATGGAAAAGGTATTTAAATTACTCTATGAGGTTACTCTCATCCACTTGCCACACTGAACTTAATGTGCCACAAACAGCTTCTGCTTTACCAGTATACAAAAAATTCTAAAAAATTAATGTAGCCACTATAGTCTAAAATCCTTCCCTAATTTCTTCACTGAAAGAAGAATACAATGGTGTACCCCTATAATCCTAGCACTCATGAGGATGAGGCAGGCAGATTGCCCTGCATTCCAAGGTCAGCTTGGGATATACAATGTGTTCCAGGACAGCCTGAACTACACAGTAAGACCCTGTCTCAAAAAGAAAAAAAGAAAAGTAGAGAAGATAGACTGGAACAGAGGAGGTACTTACAGGAGTTAAATTTTAGGATAATCAGGGGAGACTCTTGTGGTAGAGGAAAATTACAAGTGTAACCTTAAAAGAGTCTAAAAACAAAACAATCTGTGAATATTATTTTTACATCATCCACACCTCTAAGTGTAGCATGCTTCAAATTATCATGGACCTAATCTTAACTGAAGAAAGATGCGGTAAGTGAGTAAATACAACAGCAAGTATTTTTTTTTTCTTTTCTTTCTTGTTTTGCTGAAGACCTTAAAAATCTAGCTTTCCTCAAGACCCTTTCTTTTTTCATTTCCTATTACTACTTCTCTTCACAGGAAAATTAGAAAAGCAGCAGAAAATGATGAGCATGACAAGAAAGTGATGGAAAGAATTTCTGGTGACGAAATGAATGCCAGAGGCTCAGTTGGTTACATCCTAGATAAGGGCGTGGTGACTGCCAGAGAGGAAAAAATCCTCACAATTCTAGAAGATGAGAAGTTCACACAAAATGGTCATACTTGTGACAAAATTCAATTTTGAATTAAAGTTCTAACTCAAGATGGAGTGGATATTTCCATACCAAAAGCTTGCATTAATAGTACTTAAAATACTGTAGGGTTTTGTTGAATAATTTATAAAAAGAACCATCTGTAATTATGAGTTTACATGGACTCTATATTAGGAAGTCCTACTATTGTTGATCTTGGAATGTTCTACCTTATGCTGAACTCAAAACATGTATACACTTTAAGACATCTTTCTTGTACTTTAGCCCACACTGTGCAAAGGGCCACTGGTTGTACATAAGCTGCAATGTGATGCTCCCATCCGAGGAAAGGGTTAGACTTCAACACAACGGAACCGTACCACATGAAGCTTTCTAAAGGACTTGTGAAGATTGATTTATTAAATGTCATACTTCTCAAGGTACACCTGGACTTAAAATGAATTCTACAGATTCAGCTAAGGATTCCAAATGTACAAAGCCCAGAAAATTTGGCTTCTGGTTTCATGCTGTAACCGTGGCCTCAGCTACCCAACACAGACTTCTTGCAGATAAACAGATTAAAGTAACCAACTATGATTACTGTAGGTAGCTGAACCCAGGTTAAAAAAGAAAATCAACTTTAAATACATGGCACAATGCTTTACAGAAGCAAAGCAAACAAATAAAAACAACAACAAAAAAATCACAATTATTAAAAAGCTGATTTTTGCTTAAAACACCAAGCAAGAATGGACATATGAATATTCCTAACCTGCAAAATGATTCCTCCACATTATATCAGCGAAACTCATTGGTGGGCCACTGGGAGGGTAGTGTTTACCTTTCAGAGGCTCATGATCAGTCCTTATCATATCCATTAAGGAGTTCTCCAAGGAGTGCAAGTTAAAAGTGTCATAGGGCCTACTCCGGTCCTGAAAACAAAAACACAAAACAAGACGATATGTAAAAGTACTTCATAAAATTAACATGGTATTTGTTCTGTTTCCTGCTATTGACTGGCAAACTGAATGAAAGTTACAGACAATTCTAAAAACATATTCACTCTTTTTAAAGAATACTTTCTTAACACCAATACGTTCAAAAGGAGTGTCTATAATTAAAGTGCATCCTTTTCTAATAGTCTATGATATAAATGCGCATTCCTTCAGACTTTCTCTCAAATGAAATGAGTCAAATGTATTAGCTTTGCCATCTACCATCCACTCCCTGTCTTCAAGTGAACACAGATTTCCCAGATTTCTCTAAGAAACATTCTAAGAGAACCATAACTGAGAACTCAGTATAAAACCAGATTCACTTTTCTGAAAAAATTTATTGAATGAAGATGCTGAGGCCACAGGACCAGCATCTTGTATCTATGTAGCAAGCTCCAGGCCTGTCTGAGCTATAGATATAGGCATTGTCTCAAAATTATGACAAACACCAAAAATAAAATCATGACAATGATTTCAATGTAATTATAAAAAATCACTTTAATATTTATGAAGAAATAACAATAAGCTTAAGACAACTGGGAGTAAAAGAACTGACCTCCACAAGCTGTCTTCTGATCTCATATGCATTCTGTGGCATGTTTGCACACACATACCCAAAAATAAACAAATGCAAAAATACAAATTTTTAAAGCAAGAAATAAAAATTCATGGTGTGGGCTGGAGAGATGGCTCAGCGGTTAAGAGCACTGGCTGCTCTTCCAGAGGTCATGAGTTCAATTCCCAGCAACCACATGGTGGCTCACAACCATCCATGATGAAATCTGGTGCCCTCTTCTGGCCTGCAGATACACCTGCAGACAGAACACTTATACATAATAAATAAATCTTTAAAAAAAAAAAATTCATGGTGAAGAGGAGGTTAAATGACAACTATAAGAACAGTCTGAGCTCAGCATGGTGGCGCACACCTTTAATCCCAGCACTCAGGAGGCAGAGGCAGGAGGATCTCTGTGAGTTCTAGGCCAGCCTAGTCTACAAAGCGAGTTCTAGGACAGCCTGTACTATTACACAGAGAAACCCTGTCTTGAAAAATCAAAGACAAAAACAAACAAACAAACAAAGAATAGTCTGTTTCGGCTGTCTGACAGTGTGGTGGGACTTGCCTGCTATTCCAGCAATTAGGAGGCTGTTGCAGGAGGCTAGCCTGGGTTACAGAGCAAGACTTTAAGCCTCCTCTATTTCTCCTAAAAGAAAAGATTGTCTGATGACATTCAAGACTCTTTCTGGCCAAGGCACTCTGTTTTTATTGTTGTTGTTTGCTTTGTTTTGTTTTTTGTTTTTTAAATCCTTAATCCTTCAAGGTGAGTAAAAACATACTTATTATACACATAAGAAAACTGAATTTAGGAAAGATTAGAAGTCATATATAAACTCAACACCAATACCCTAAGGAGTATAAAATTCTGTCCAAAAAACTTGACCCAGTCCACATAGGATAGTAAATAGTGACTTCTATAGAAACACAATAGTACATGCAATTACTGATGAAATGCCCTTGATGACACCATGGTAGTGAGTTCCTGTCGTGAGAGGATATAAGAGATTAGGTGATTAACTAGCAAAAAAAAAAAAAAAAAAATTAGTGCACGTATTCAGGGAAGTGTCTGATATATCTAAATTAAAATGAACTTCAAATTAAACTGTCAAAAATCACATGTAGTTCTGGTTAAAATACAAGTTCCTGGGCTGGGGAGATAGCTCAGTTGGCAAAGTGCTTGCCTTGAAGGTATGAGGACTTGAGCTTTCCCAGACGCTCATAAAATTACAGGTTGTGGTGGCATATGCTGGGGAGACAGAGACAAGGAGGATCCCTGGGGCTCATGGGCCAGCCAGGCTGTTCTGCTCAGCTAATGCTAGGTCCATGAGAAATCATACCTTAAAAGAACAGTGGCTGGCACTTGAGGACCAGCATCCACAGTTAAACCCTAGATTCTAACTAGACTAGTGTGTGCTCCTGCTCTCTCGCTCTCTTTTCTCCCTCTCTCCCAGACTCCAGCTCAGACATCCTTAGTAACACTGTATAAGAAAAGCCACCAAGATGGTCAGTGGGTAAAGATGCTTGCTGCCAAGCCCCCAGATAGTGGAGATGGTAAAGTATGTGTCTCACAAACTTTAGTTTGAATCCATCACTCATATAGAAAACTCAGCACTGTGTACCAATAATCCCAATACTGAGCAGGCTGGCACAGGCAGGTGGTATTTGCTAGCAGGTCAGTGCAGCTGAATCTGCCACTTCAGGTTCAGTTGAGATTATCTGTCTCAAAAAACAAGGTGAATACTAATGGACAAAGACACTTGACATCAACTCTGGCCTCTACAAGCAGGCACATGTGTACACACACAAATATGCACAACAGCTACCTATATGGTGGGTACTCCAGCAGGAGAAAGAACACAAAAAGTCTTCTGTGATGTCACACCCCAGTACTGGAACATAGATTGAACATCTAGAAGTTCATGGATACTAACCTAACAGGGTTCATTAATGCTCAACAGATGAATGCATGACACGTGAAAGGCATAACAGGATTTGCACATGCTTCTTAACTGAACAAAACTGCAATCCATTGAGAGACTTATTTTCTCATAAAATTAATTCTATCCATGCCTTGTCACTTTATATTTGTGCCATAGCCTTCATCTTTTTGGTTTCATTATACAGTCATTTTGTGGGGCACTCTCTGTCTTCCTCTGGTCTCAAGTCTAGCAGCAGTCTCAGTTCTTATGTTCTCCGGGAGAAGAATTCAGGCAGAACACAGGAGTGGATGACACAGTCACCAAGAGTTTAACCAGAGCCAGCAAAAAAAGAAGCAAGAATTCACGCCTGGCAGAGTGGGCCAAGCAAGCAGTCATGTTGATCCTGGCAGGCTCAAGCTAACGCTTCTCTTTTCCCTCTTGTGCCTCCCTCAGGAGGAGGAGCCCTTCTCGAAAAGAGGTATGCTTTCCTCAGAAGCCCATTTTACCAACAGTCAGTTATAGATAGATGTGTAAGTACCCTTTCTATTGAGATGTTTACTAGGGGAAAGGGCAACAACACTCTGCATGCACTCCACTGGACCCAGAGTCTTGAGGCCACTCCAATCTGATCTGGGTGGCATGGGTCACTATCATCCACAGCCCTACACATCTGTTTCTGGGGCCCTGAGTTTAGCCTATCTGGAGCTGGCCAGTGCCATTATCGTCATATCCTGTCTCAGGGCCTTGAGCTGCTCCACCCACTGTTCTTTATGTCCTATCTTCTGGGCCTGTTGGTCAGTCCCTTCAACTTATATGTAGTAAACTATGCTAAAATAATTGATTAACCAAGGAAGCCAGTCAGAAACAACAGAAAAAGAAAAAAAAACCTAAAAACTTTGCAACAATGTTCTATATAAATTATGCATACAGAACAATAATCTACAATTCGTGGATTACAGAAATTATAAATGGTAACATAGATTGGAGTCCAGACCCTGCCAAAAGAAGGGTGGATGTGGCAGCAAGATGGTTCAGCGGGTAATAGTGCCTGTGTGGTGAGCCTGAATTCCTCAGTTCAATCCTGGGGCCTCTGGAGAGAACTAACTTTTAAAAAACTGTCTTCTGGGGGCTGGAGAGATGGCTTAGCAGTTAAGAGCACTGGATGCTTTTCCAAAGAACCCGGATTCAAATCCCAGCACCCACAGGCACCCCATGGCTGCGTATGCCTTTAATCCCAATACTTGGGAGGCAGAGGCAGGCCTATCTCTGAATTCAAGGCCAGCCTGGTCTAAAGACTGAGTTCCAGGATAGCCAGGGCTACCAGAGAAATCCTGTCTCAGAAAACAAAACAAAACTGTCTCCTGACCTCCACACATACATTGTGGTGTGTGTGCACCCACACTCAACAACACACAAACTGACACACAATTCCTAAGCATATTAAATAAGAAAACAGCAACTTACCTAAAAGCTTTTCCCCCTACGTTGTTTCCCCCAAAAAGGAGAAAAAGAAAACAGTTTTCTGTTTGCCTTCAACAAGCAGATCACCAGAAGAATGGAACAGCTGTAAGCAACACAGCTCATTGTTGGAGTTCTCCAAGAATGACCAAAGACAATGAGGTGCTCACATACGGTAGCAGTTCATCTCCCCACTGCATGAGTCCCAATCTCTTTCCCTTGCTTGACTTATTATTAATAAATTTATCAAGTATTTAAAATTATCTCTCTAGGAAGGAAGGAAGGAGGGAGGAAGGGAGGGAGAGAGTGAAGGAGGGAGGGAAGGAAAGAAGGAAGGAGGAAGGGAAGAAGAGAAGGAGGGAGGGAGGAAGGAAGGAAGGAGGAAGCAAAGGTGAGGTGCATCTGCAGTGCAGCAGCACTCTTGGGAAGCTGAGGCAGTGGGATGGAGGATGTGAGGGCAGCCTGGGCTGCATAATGAGGTTCCTGCCTGAAGAAACAAAGTCTCTAGGAAGGAGATGTGTTTTGTCTCCCTTTTGTGAGTTAAGCAAGTAAGTCCAATGGTAGTAGCAGGGTCCAAACTGAATCAAACCCATGTCACCTTCTCTTATCCTCTCTCTTTTTAAAACACCTCCCCACCCTCTCTAACCCACACACAATCCACAGAGGCCTCTTCCACTCTGCCATACAAGCAACCTGACTCACTTGCCCTTGGTCAATTGCCCTCATTCAACTGACAACTAATTAACCTCAAGAAGAGGTTTGATTACTCTCCAGTCCTTGCGTGGCTCTGCCTCTCAGTCCTAACTCATTTACTCCCTGCTTTTCTGGTTCTTTTAAACTTGGGTATTTCCTTTCCCAGAAACACAAAGAACAAGACTGTAAGAGACAACAGTATCTGGGGACCAAGTGATGAAAAATAATCGTGGCAGGTCAGAACGACGGCTCAGTGGGTAATGGAGCTTTGGGCTAAGCCTGATGACCTGAGTTTGATCCCCAGGACACACTTGGTCAGAGAAATAACTCCTTCACCACATTCTCTGACCTCACAGGCAGGCACTGGCTCTTCTCTCTCTCATACACACACACACACACAAATTATAAAATCACCACGGTACCATGTAATATGCTAGGCACTGGGCTGAGTGTCTTCGCTTCTCTGCCACCCTTGGGACAGGTATTACCCACATCACAGAGAGAAAAACTAAAATGGACAGAGCTTATGTAACTGTTCAAAGTCAGGCTGCAAATCTACCAGTCAGATGTGTAATTGGCAAAGTTATTTTTTCCCATTTAGTAGGCTGCCTCCTTGCTTGAATGATTATATCCTTTGCCATATTACTAAAAGCCTTTTAGTTTTATGAGGTCCCATTATTTTTTTTTCTTTTTTTTGGTTTTTTCGAGACAGGGTTTCTCTGTGTAGCCCTGGCTGTCCTGGACTCGCTTTGTAGACCAGGCTGGCCTCGAACTCACAGAGATCCACCTGCCTCTGCCTCCCGAGTGCTGGGACTAAAGGCGTGCGCCACTACGCCCGGCTGAGGTCCCATTATTAATTGCTGATCTTAATGCCTGTATAATCGAGGTCATGTTCAGAAAGTCCTTTTCTGTGCCAGTGAGCACAAGCCTATTCCCTACTTTCTCTTCTATCAGGTTCAGGGTGTCTGGTCTTGGATAGAGGTCCCTGATCCACTTGGAGTTGTATTGTGTGTGTGGTGACAGATATGAATCTATCTTTGTTTTCCTACAGCAGCTGTCCAGTACCACTTGTTGAAGATGTTGTGTTTTCTGCAATGTTCATTTTGGGATTCTTTATCCAAAAGCAGGCATTCATATGTGTTTGGACTTACGTCTGGATCTTTAATTCTATTTCATTGATCAATGTTGAGTGCTTTTATGGCAATACCGTACTATTTTTAGTTTGTTTGTTTTGAGGCAGAGACCTCACTATGTAGCCTTGAAGTTAAGACAGTTGACTTCTGTTCAGTCTTTGCTCTTACCCCAATCTGTCAGGTTGATTTCTAGTCTTAGAGCCACTCTGAGATTCAGGTTCAGACTCAGACTAACACGGCAGATACGGTAGCTGAAGTTCCAGTTGGAACTGGTTTCAGGAACACCGAGCAGTCCCAGCTTGATATTGTGGGAGAGGTGGGTGACAGGCAAGCAGGCAGAAAAGGGGGCAGGAGTCTTTGAGGTAGGGACTAGGGTCTAGCTACACATGGCCCCAGGCCAAGGGCGCAGTGGATGTAGACTGGCTGGAAGTGGGAAAAGGCATGGAAACTGAGAATCCAGCCTAGAGTTCTCAGTCTTTCAAGACTGGCCTGACAGGTAAGCCAGGGTGGCCTCACATTTGGATTTTCCTTAGCCTCTCCAGAGCCAGTATCACACAGTTGTACAACAACCTGGGTTGGCCTATCATTGTAAAGTGGATACTTACTGTATGATTTAATTGATGAACTTACTCTTCTCAAACACTCAGATACAGAGTACTACAAAAAATGCCAATGTCTCAAGTTCTACCTTCTCTTTCAGATCTCTATAAATATTTGGCATGTATTTTTGCAAATGTTTAAAAACACAAAAGCTGGCCCTTCCAAATAGTCATGGATTTGGTGTCTGTAGGCTAGAAAGCAGAGTATAAATGCTTGAATAAAGGGCAGCTGTACTGGAACGCATGCAGATTTTTTAGCCTCCTCATTTTTTTCAACAATATAACAGCTATTCACACAGTGGGAACTATAAGTAATCCAAAGCTGATTCAAGGTTTCATGGCCTGGGATGACTAAGCAGGAGTGGCACCAAGCCTGACAATCCAAGTCTGATCCATGAAACTCACATGGTCAAGAAAGAACCAACTCCCACAAGATATTCTCTGACCTCAATGAGCACCCCCCACAACAACACTAGGGAAATAAAATCAATTTAAAAAATTAAAGTGTTAGTAGGATATGTATAGGTTGTATACCAATGTACCATTTTATGAATGTAATTTGGTTACCTGCACAAGGGGCCCTGAAACCAATCTATCAGACACTAAGAACAGTATTTCTATCACTGTTTGATATTGCTTTCTTTCTCTAAACATGAAGATGTGCATGTCATGTAGTTCACTTTCTTTGGCCAACACTATGTTTTTGAGACAGCTCCCTTTTAATAGGTGAGTCTTGTCTCTCCCTCCTCCATCCAGTCATAAATACATCTTTCCTACAAAGTGATCAAGTTATCATTTCAGTGTACACTCTAGGAAATCATTTCTGATTTGGGGGTTTCATTCCTTCCCTAATTTTCTCAACGTTTCCATTTGGTCTAACTTCATCACATCCCTTCTTGTTCTACTTTGGCACAACCTTCCTCAACCCATGGTTTCTATTAATAACATCACAAATACTGAAACAAGGATTTATGAACCTTTCCGGCTCTGAGTGAAAACCAAAGCACTAAACACGTCAGAGCACGGCATAAAGCAATTTCAAACACAGATGCAATTAAGAATACTACAAGGACATTATCAGACATGTCGTGCAGGCTAATAAATAGGACCAGCAAACAATTACATAAGTAGTAACATAAAATTTCTATGGATTGCAGGTAGACGCATAGGAATTTGTACTTCTAAACCAACTACTGCTATCATCTGTTATAACCTGTCAGAAAAACAAGGTTCAAAACGACAAGCCATTTACTGGAATGACAAGCAGCCTGACACACATACCCTCACAGTAGAGCCTGTTCCAAAGAAAGAGAATCCCATCTAACCTTGTAGGGAAAGAGGAAAAAAGCTTTAACTAATACAGAGTTTCCTTTCTTCTTAAGTATGCAGTCAATAACCTATTTTCACCATCCCTACTGACACTGATATATCTGTAGCTGGAAAAGGTGAGTCTATCTATACCCTCCCCCATCACTCACCAGCAAACAACTCTTCTTTCTATCTTACCTGACATCTTTATAAATGACATTTTTCTTACTTTTCTGATGGAAGTGGGGTGGGGGAATGGAGGGAGTCTAGCTGTGAATTTGGATTTCCCTTTCTGTTTGTTTGTTTTGTTTTCCAAAACAGAGTTTCTCTGTGTAGCTCTGGCTGGAACACTGTCTGTAGACCAGGCTAGCTTTTAACTTGGAGATTCACCTGCCTCAAAGGCATGTGTCACAACACCTGGCTTAAATATTCTTTAAAACTGTTTAAAAAAAAGGGTCTTCAGTACAATTTTTTAACAATCCTTAACATAGCCTTGAGAAAAGATTAAGGCCTACACAGAAATTATTAGTTCCCCTATTTTTCTTCTTGAAGATGACTAATTCCAATTACTTTAACCTTTTTACCACATTGTATTTTTCTTGCTGTGGTAACAGCAAACCAAGATAACCAAAGTTCTGCAATTTTTTTTTTTTAAACAAGGAGGCTGGGGCTGTATCTCAGAGTACTTGCACTGCATACACACAACCCCAGGCTTGACTGCATAAACGGGAATGTCTGTACATGCTCCAATTCCAGCACTTGGGAAGTAGAGGCAGAATCATGAATTTAAGGTCACTCTCGGCTATATACGGAGTTCCAGGCCAGCCTGGGTATAAGATCTTGTTTCAACAACAACAAACAAACAAACAGAGAAGCCAAGCAGTGGTGGCACATGCCTTTCATCCCAGGACTTGGGAGGCAGAGGCAGGTGGATCTTTGGGAGTGTGAGACCAGCCTAGTCTATAGAATAAATTTCAGTACAGCCAGGACTACACAGAGAAACCAAGTCATGGAAACACAAACACAAACAAAACAAGCAAAGAAAACACAAGACAGCAGCTTCTCCTGGTCTGAGTTCTTCAGTCACACCAACAGGACTCAGCTTGAGGCACACTTCTTCCTACTCTCTTCCTTTTCTGTCCTGTCCTAAGTTTTCTTCACAAAGCTCTTTTCACTGGGCTTTAGCAAAGGAGGTAAGAGAAGAGGCTCTGTATATCAGCTATGGGGAAACTGGTTCTTTGAATCCCTTACTCATCTGAAATAGCTTTATGTATTGAGGCCAGGTAAAGTTCTAGAAGGGTCAAATGTACAAAAAAAAAAAAAAAACCAAAAACAAAAACCCACAAACAATTGCTATTGCTGACTGTGGTAAATAGTTCATATTGAAGCAGTGCATAAATACTTTTGTCAAATGATTACAAGATCATGGGGGTATGGCTCAATGATACAGTATTGTTCTGCATGTATAAGGCCCTTGGTTACAGACACAAGGGGAAAAGGGAAGCAAGGAAAGAAGGAAAGAATAAGTCAGACATGGTGGCACATGTTTGTAATCTCAGCACTTGAGAAGTTGAGACAGGAAGATTAACCTAGACTACACAGTGAGTTCCATGCCAACCAAGGCTATAAAGAGATCCTGAGAGATTTCCCAGAGAAAGGAAAAGAGGAGAGTGTAAGTGCATTTGGCAGTGTACTAAGTAAAAGGCAAAAATTAAACCTAAGGAGGACACAGAAAGGGTCAACAGTGACTACAACATAGAACAGATATTAAGGGGCTGCAAACCTTAAGACTGTCTCCTTTCCTGGTTTATTTTGTGTATGTGATGATGGAAAGTCATTAGTTAGGGGCTGGAGAGATGGTCTGGTGGTTAAGAGCACTGATTGCTCTTCTAGAGGTCTCGAGTTCAATTCTCAGCAAAGACATGGTGGCTCACAAACACCTGTAATAGGGTCTGATGCCCTCTTCTGGTGTGTGTGAAGACAGAGTACTCACATATATAAAATAAATGAATATTAAAAAAAAGAAAGTGATTAGCTGATAACATTCAAAACCATTGGTGGTTAACTAGGAGACTATTATCCTGAGTAGCTCATCAATAATGTGAGGGGAAGCTCAAAGCCTATCTTCGGACCACATTATGCAAAAATACATGCAGCTCTTTATATTCTTCCTTTTTACTGATTATAAATGGCAAACCTTCTATAACATGGAGCAAACTCACATACAGTTAAACATTCGTTCCCGCACCCCAATCCACCTCAATAGTCTGACTATAAGGAATTAGCACAGAACATATTTATACACACACACACTTATACACAGTTTCCTTAGGTTGCCCCTGCAGTCTCCCACTGTTGGTCTCCAGCAATTCCTTCATCTTGACTTCTTGACTCCTCAGTAGCAGCTGCACCCAGCCCCTTTCCCTCCCTCCCCAACCCTCTATCTCCTTAGATAGGATCTCACTATGCAACCCTGGCTGGACTCCTTCCTACTTCTACACCTGGCATAGCTTCTGCTTTCCTTACATACTTGCCACCCTCAATAAATGTTAAGTCCCATGGAAGTAAAGACATATTGTACTTCCTTCTCAGAATCTTAGCAGGGCACAGCACATAGTAAATATTTAATAATTACTTGCTGTGCCTAACTTTTCATTCTGATCATTTTATTTTGCAAGATTTTTCACTTAAAAAAAGAAACACAAACTTACTAGAAGAGCCAGAAAGAGGGGGAAAATAAACCTTCAAAAAACTCTTGACATTTTCAAATGCTAGCGGATGTGCAGAAGAGCCAGACTCTTGTGAGCTGCTGGTGGATGCAGAGCGGCATTCTGAAGTAGCAGCTTGGCAATTTCTTCCAAAGGTTAGCATACACTTAGCATTACAACCCCACAGTCCACTCCTAGCTCTCCGAGATAGATCACAACACGTGTCCACACAAAAACTTGCACATGAATGCTTGTAACAACTGTGTGACGATTTTCTAGAAGCTTTTCTACCTGGGAGATAGAGAACGATCAGTCAGCCTAAATTACACAGTAGTCTGAGGCCAGCCCGGGCTATGTAAGACCCTGTCTCCTACACCAAAACAAGCAGAAATAAACACCTCTGAGACTTTCTAAGGCTTTAACAGAGGCCATCATACTAAGATGCCACCTACACATCAGAGCTAAGTTTTTGACCTACGACTCTGGAAAGACAAAGACAAAGCCTTGATTAAGTGCTCCATTCAACAGCCACTAAAGCATTTGAGAAAGGAAACCTAAAATAGACAGTAGTGACTTTCCAAAGTCAATACCCGAGGCCGGATAAATGACATCATCCATCCTACAAGCAGCACACTTCTAAGGATGCAGCTGTGCTGTCCTCAGTGCCCCTTCAGGAGCCTATATATACAACCATACAGCTACGAGCAGCACCTTCTCATGTCTTCTATTGCTTCTGATTTTTTTAAATCTAAAAATTTGTTTTATTGTGATATACTATGTCTGTCAGTGACTCCCCTCACCCCCTTCATAATCAAGGAGTGTTTTGGTATGTTCCACCAACTCCCTAGAAGCATCATGGGAAAGTAAATGACACTGTAAATCTACCATCCTCCTGCTCACTTCAATTATCATCTGACCTGAAGGCAAGGTGAGGAAATGTACAGCAGAATTCGCAGATTCACCAGAATCTGACAGGGGCCGCGACGTGAACGCTTCTGCTGTGGCCCCCTGTTATCCTCTTGATCTTGGATTTAGGATCTGTTTGAGGTAAACATAAGATAGAAGGCAAAAACCTAACTGGCAGTTTTCTATAGAGTTCTCTCAGAGACATATAGATAATAGTCTGTCCAACGTACAGATTGACATCTCCCAATACAGCTCTTCACTGTCGCTTCCTGGCCACCACTGGAAAAGTCCCCAGTGTTGATGTAGGGGTTAGATAAATTAGATTTAGAAAATATATAGGAGTTTCTGATACTGTCTCTTAATTCGGGGCCTGAAGAGCATTATCAGCATGAAGTCAGCAAAAACAGGAAAGACTCAATAGACTGAAAAACAAGTTTGAAGTCAGGAAAACAGGAAAGACTCAATAGAATTGAAGAAACAAAGTATCTGGCCTGACATTGTTTTCAGCTGCTAAGTGGGCGGAGCCCAAATTAAGCTGAAACAGAGTTCCTCCTATTTGAGGACAGTGCGTGGAGCCCAGAAGAGAAGAGGCCCCTGATGCTAGAGAGCTCCAAGAGTCCTGCTGAAAAAAGGGCTGGCCATTGATGGCCAGCTCTCTCCCTGAAGCAGAAAGAAGCCGGTGAGCAAACAAAGCCTGAGCAAGACACCAAAAGGCCAAGGACTGGACCCTGTGGCTCAGCTTTTGCCTAGAGGGGTTTGATCTGTCCAAACAGTGGCCTAAAGGAAACGGTGCCTGGCTTTAAGGACTGAGGCAGAGCAGCTGAGTTCCTGATTCAAAAGAAGTAAGTTGGCCTGCAGACGGCTGGGGTCTCCCACAGAGAAGAAAGCATGAAGCCTTATTTAAGGTGAGACTGCAATAACCAATGACCCTGACGAACCTGCATCTGAGAGATCCAGAAGAAGGACTGCTAAGTGCGTTAAAGAATCTATGACAAAGACTGTGTTCCTGACGACTGAGGACCTGCCCCAGAGACTGTATCATTCTAAAAGGTTATGAAAGTAGTTGTTATAATTATCAATAGGTTTAGTGGATAGGTTAAAGGGGTTGTAGGAATTTATAGGATTAATAGTTAAGAAATTGTTGGTGTTTGTTATAAGTGAATTTAGTAATAAATAAATAAGAGTTAAATAATAATTTAAAAGATTGGCTACAGTTGATGTGTGTATATTTAATGTACAGAACCTGGTAATTACCAAATAAACTCACTGCATTGATAGACTAGGTCCAAGGAATCAACAGAACATTACTTATTACTCAGTCTCCAAAGCCCTCTTTTCTAGATGAAGGAAACAGGAAAACAAACAAAAATTTTACATCTCCAGTTTACTATACAGCTCACCAAATAAAGATGCAGGCCTCCAAAGAGTGACCACGTGAGTTCCATCCCTGAGTATGGACTCCCTGAAGTTCTCCTATCTCCACACATATGCCAGCCACACGCTTGTAGAACTAAATCATAGCTACCATGTAATGGACAGTGGCCTCCTGTGCTGCATGACTCACTTAATTGCATCATCTCAATATTTTACAACTGTCCTAAGAGGTTGATGCTGCAATTTCCCTTTTGCTTACAAATGAAGATGCTGATATTAAATTCAGTCCTTAATACAAATCAGGCATGGTTTAGCTACACGTAGACAGCTGTTTCAGAAAAAAATTATAATATTCCATTCTATTTAAATGGTATCACATTTAAGAGACATATTAAAATCTCTAAACATAAAGAAACTAATTTAATTAAAATATTTGATTTCTGGAAGTTTACAAATATTATTTTAAAATAAAGCTGAACCACTCTAGAACAATAAAGAAAATTAAGGAGGATTCAGTGAGAATTTCTAAAATGTTCACATCACAGAACGCACTCATTCGTTTGGAAACAGTCTCGTCTAGGCCAGTTTGGCCTCTAACTCGCTTGTACCAGAGAATCATCTTGAACTTCTGGTCCTCCTGTCTCTATCTTCTAAGAGCCTGGATTACAAGCATTTGCTACCACACCCTGTTTACAAAATATTGTTCAAAAGAAGAAATTTATTTACTTTTGGATTTTAATGGTAACAAATTTTGCTGAGGGTTCTGAAGACTCTTTATTCATGCCTCATTTGTTTCACATGTGTTTATTGGAAATCTTAATGAGCCAAACATTAGCAAAGAAAACAATCGAGGCACAGTCTCTAACTACGAGAAGCCCTAGCCACCCATAGTGAACAGATAACAATTATATAATGAGACAAATGCAGTGACAGCTGTGTGCTTGGGAATCATGGGTACAAACACAGGAGAGGCCAGAGGCTCAACTTCCCTAGGAAATCAGAAAAAGGCAGAGACTCTTTAAAGGACAAATAGACTGAAGGTTGAAAATAGTAAGATTTGTTTATAAATAACATTTGCTTCTATGTAATATACACTTGTCAAATTATTAAGGATTTATTTTAGAGAAGCCTCCAGGATAGCAAAAGGTTACTTTTGTGGTGAATACACACAATTCCAGAATAATTCTACTAAAGAGAGTTTAATTTTAGTGGAGCCTTAAATTTTTCACCCAGCATTCAGCTAGAGATCCAGAAAGGAATACACAGACATATCTGTTACCTGCTAAGCTAGATACCCAATCTCCTGCACACTAGACTACAAATAATACAATTTCCTCCTATTACCTCTTATTTATAGATTACAGCTCACGAAGCATTTTCAAATACAAACTGGCTCATCTGAATTTTATGACAGCATTTTCTTGGATATTATTTAACCCTCTTAAGTGTTTCCCAGAACCTGTCTTGTTACTAAATCAGAAGCTCTTGCAGGGCTACAGAGATGGTTTTGCCTGCAGCACAAGTCTGACAACCTGAGTTCAATCCGCAGTGCCCACTTAAAGTGGAAGGAGAGGATCAACTCCAGGTCTGGGGTCCCCACTTGTGCTGTTGCTCGTGCACACCACCTCCATCAGCTCCGTCGAACACACAGACAATAAAACTTTTTGTTTGTTTGTTTTGGTTTGGGTTTTTTTTTTTTGGTTTTTTGAGACAGGGTTTCTCTGTGTAGCCCTGGCTGTCTGGAACTCACTCTGTAGACCACGCTGGCCTTGAACTCACAGAGATCCACCTGCCTCTGCCTCCCGAGTGCTGGGATTAAAGGCATGCACAACCACCCCCAGCCATTACAGACAGCTGTGAACTGCCATGTGGGTGCTGGGATTTGAACCTGGGTCCTTTGGAAGAGCAGCCACTGCTCTTAACCGCTGAGCCATCTCTCCAGCCCCCAGACAATAAAACTTAAAAAAAAAAAAATCCTTGGAATCTGAGGCTGCAGATGCTGCTCAGCTGCTACACTGCTATCCTAACATGCGCAGAGGCCTGGGCTCATCTCATATAACCTGCTATTTTGGCACAGTCTTCAAATCTCAGCACTCAAGAGGTGGAGGAGACAGGAAGATCAGAAACTCCAGATTATGTGCCTCTACCTGAAGCAACAGTTCTCAACCTTGGGGTTCAGTGTATCAGATATCCTGCATATCAGATATTTATATTTCAGCTCATAACAATAGCAAAATTACAGTTATGAAGTAGCAACAAAATAATTTTATAGTTGGGAATCACCACAACATGAGAAACTGTATTAAAGAGTCACAGCATTAGGAAGGCTGAGAACCATTGACCTAGAGGATCTGAAAACAGTGTGAGCTGCAGACCAAAGACCCAAATTTTCTCATCTCAAGCAAACAAAAAACCTACTATCTAATAGAGTAGCAGAACTCATCAATGTTGGCTATGTGTCTAGTACTATTTTCACTTTACGCATTAACTGATGAATGGATAATGAAAATGTGCTACACATCTATAAGACAAAACTATTCAACTGTTAAGTAAAATAAAATTTGCAGTTAAATGGGTGGAGCTAGGAAAAATTCATACTGAATGAGTTAACTCAGGCCCAACGAGACAAATAGTTATGTTTTCTCTTTCATGTGGTTGTTAGCTTATAGCCCTGCTATATAGAGTTCCAGGACAACCCTGGCTATAGAGCAAGACCCAGTCTCTAAACCAGACCAAACATTGGAATACTAGAGAAAAAGAGTCACACAACAAATTTCTAGTTTAAAAAGGCTGAGCATGGTGGCCTACGCCTTTAATCCCAGTACTTGGGAGGCAGAGGCAGGTGGATCTCTGTGAGTTCAAGACCAATCTGGTCTACAGAGTGAGTTCCAGGACAGCCAAGGCTACACAGAGTAACCCTGTCTGGGCCCAGCTGCAAGAGCTCCATCCTTCGGCTACCACTCTGCCAGCACCCACAATGCCAGCAGCACCTGGAGCATCCAGGTTAGGTCCCTTATCCCCTGAAATCCCCTGCTCCCTGAATCCCCTGGGGCACACCCAGCTGCCCTGAACTGTGTACTGTCCCCATTGTCCGGACCCTGCTCCACTGACCCTCACCAGGACTGCAGCACCAGGAAATCCAGGGCCATTGGCTGGACCCTGTTCCACAGTGTTTATTAATAACAGAGCAAGAGGGAAAACCATACATTTATCCAAAGAAATCAGAAGTGAAATAGAAACCCCAAGTTACAAAACTATATTTTGACTTCTAAAACTCACAAACAGATCATGATGTGAAACACACATTGACCTCACACAGTTATAAACAACACTTCATTCAAGCCTGTATGTTCTACATCAAAGTACACCCTCTCAGCTGGATGAGGCAGCTGTCTCTTTAATTCCAGCAGTCAAAATGCAGAAGCAGGTGAATCTCTGAGCTTGAAGCCAGCCAGGGTACAGAGTAAGACCCTGTCTCAAAATAGTATTTTTGTTTTGTTTTATTTTGGTTTTTTTGAGACAAAGTCTCTCTATGTAGCCCTGGCTGTCCTGGAACTCTCTATGTAGACCAGATTGGTCTCAAAGTTACAGAGATCTGCCTGCCTCTGTTTCCCAAGTACTGGGATTAAAGGCATATGACACCACACCCAGCCTAAAAATAAATTGTGCATTCTCACTGCCCAATTTGGTAGTCACTATCTGAATGTGAATACTTGCAATACTTTGCAGATAAAATTAACTGAGATTTGTTACAGGTATAAAACGCACACTGGATTTCAATAACAGTATAAAATAAGTAAAATATCTTGTTTGTTTATATGGTCAACATATGTTAAAATAAGTTTATTATTTATAATTTTTTTTAGGTTTTTCGAGACAGGGTTTCTCTGTGTAACAGCCCTGGATGTCCTGGAACTCACTCTGTAGACCAGGCTGGCTGTGAACTCAGAGATACTCCTGCCTCTGCTTCCCGAGTGCTGGGATCAAAGGCATGCATCACCACACCTGGCAATTTATTTTTATGTTTTTATGTGCATTGGTGTTTTGCCTGTATGTATACCTGTGTGAGTGTGTCAGAACTTGAAATTATAGACATTTATACGCTGCCATGTGGGTGCTGGGAATTGAACCCAGGTCCTCTAGAAGAGCAGTCAGTGCTCTTAACCACTGAGCCATCTCTCCAGCCCTCTATAATAATTACTTTTAATAACAGCTAAGTAAAGTATATTAAAAATTACACCTGGGCTACAGAGTAATACCCTGCTCAAAACAAAATTACTTTCACCTTTTTTCATTTCTTTTTTATCTGTTTTGTTTTTTAGACAGGATCTTACCCTGGCTCTAGCTACCTGGAACTTTCGATGTGGTCCAAAGCTGGTTTTGAACCTGTGGCAATCCTCATGCCTCAGCCTAATTTTTTTATTTTTATTTTTTACTTTTTATTGTTGCCCCAGCTAGGCTCTAATTCGGGTGCTCCAACCCAGGGACACAGAGCCATATCTCAGCACTCAGGAGGCTGAGGCAGGGAGACTGTCTAGAGTGTGAGACTAGCATACATAACACAGTAAGATTCTTGTCCCAAGAATAAAGAACATCCTAGGCTATCTAGATTCAATGAATCCCCCTGCCTCAGTGTCCTAGTAACTTTGGCTACAAGCATGCCCCACTGTACCACCTCTTTCATTTTAAATGTGCTACTAGAATTTTTTGAAATTGTCTATGAGGCTTATGGTTTATTTCTCTGGACATTGTTACTGCAGACAAATACATTTAATAATAACTGTGTTTAAATTCCTGTATTCCTAAGTTAAGGCAGGACACTAATTATTCTAGCAACCAGGTCAATTTACAGACTTAACCAACCCTTGCCCCAAAGTTTGCTTACTGATATCTGTTGCACTAAAACCGTTCTTTGCCCCCAAAGCTTTCTTACATTTCACCGAGATTCCCCACCTCTAAGGTCATTCCACAAGCTTAGGAAATTCCTTCCCAGTCTTTACATGGAGTTTTGACCAAGGTCAATGAATTGTGTTTTTCTTTTTTTTTAAGTTGTATTTATTTATTTGTTTGTTTGTTTATGTTTTTCCAGATGGGGTTTCTCTGTGTATCCTTGGCTGTTCTGGCTGTTCTGGACTCACTTTGTAGACCAGGCTAGCCTTGAACTCACAGAGATCCACCTGCCTCTGCTTCCCAAGTGCTGGAATTAAAGGTGTGGGCCACCACACCCTGCTTTGTTTTATGTTTTTTTTTCATTTATTAAACTTCTATTGCTTTTTTTAAACATTTAATAAATAAATAAATTTATTTATTTATTTGTTTGTTTGTTTGGCTTTTTGAGATAAGGTTTCTCTGTGTAGCTCAGAGGTCTGCCTGCTTCTGCTTTCTGGGTGTTGGGATTAAAGGTATGTGCCACCACCTTGAAGTTTTATACCTTGATACCTGATACATAAATAGTTCAAAGAGATGACCAGAATTCCATATCAAACACTAAACCAACATGGATATCTCCACCACATTATCCTACACCCTCAGGACTCAGAGGGCACCATTTTAAAGTCAAGCAGCTGGAGCAAACTGCCTAGCCTACAGTTGACTGTAATGTTGCAAATTAGCTAAACCCCACCCTCCCCAGGGCAGAAAGCCACATACCAAATCCAGAAGTATAGAAATAAAGCTGTTAAGTTTGAATATGAAATGATCTCCACAGACTCATGTGTAAAAGCCATGAACAATAGCTGGTGACATTACTTTTGGAGGTTCCAGAAACTTTAGAGGATAAAGCCTTCTTGGAGGAAGTAGGTCCTTGGAGACAGGTCCTTTTCTTGCCCTGAACCCTTCCTTTCTTCCTCTTTCTGCTTCCTAGACACAACATGGTGAGTGACCTTACTCTTCTTGCACTCTTGTGCCATGATTCCTACCTCCCTGCAGCAATGCAGCAAACCAATCATGGACTGCAACCATGAACCAAAACCTCTCAAGTTGTTTTCACATATTTGTCACAACAAAAGGACTAACTTTTTAAAAAGTTAATTTCATCACCTAAATCAAACACACACATTCACACACGCACACACAGACAGATGCACAATATACCTATATACTGATGACTTGTTTTCAACCACTAAACACATATTACTCTCAAGCAACACAAATACTTCTACTTACCCAAAAATGCTTACCCAGCCGGGCGGTGGTGGCGCACGCCTTTAATCCCAGCACTTGGGAGGCAGAGGCAGGCGGATCTTTGTGAGTTCGAGGCCAGCCTGGTCTACAAAGCGAGTCCAGGACAGCCAGAGATATTCAGAGAAACCCTGTCTCGAAAAACCAAAAAAAAAAAAAAAATGCTTACCCATCTCGCCTGTTCTGGATATACCCCTAAATGGCCATTTTGAAACTGAATCTTTACTGTGGTAATATTAAGAGTGGAGCAACTTCAGAAATGATCAGTGGACTAGTAACAGGGCAAGGACTTAAGCAGGTAGGACTTTTTGCCTTCTGTCCCTTTTGCCAGATGAGAACATAACATCATCCTCTTGTGAGAACACAGCAGCAAGAAACCAACTTGGAAACAGCAGTTCTCACCAGATACCAAACTAACTAGCTCTATCAACTATGATGAAATACATATGTGTTCATTCTACATTACCCAGTGTATGGTATTTCATTTCCATTTGTCCTGCAGCACAAATGGGCTAACAACACTAAAACTTTCTGTAACCATTTCATTTCCACATAGGTTGCCTTTTTGCAATAATTATTTCTGTGAGAAGTCATCAGACTAGATCACTGATAATCTATACAAGGCAAATTATGCTGAACATACTGCATTTCTTCCTTTGATGGTTTAGAACAAACACTAAGTGTCTTAGGGGCATCATGAATATTACGATCACATCACAGGAGATTAAAAGCTGGGTTTTGAACTTGCTTAAGACACTCTGTAAAAGAAATTTCTTAATATAAGTACTTGATGTAAGCTTGTTTGCCTATAGCTTGCTTGAAGAAAAAAGAAAAGAAAGGAATATAAAATGAGCAATTGCTTAGCTTCCTGGCCCATATAAAATGGCTGACTTTTTGAATATTTAATTATTGTAACAAAAGCTGAAGCATCCTTTTACTTAGCTCTGTCCTCTTTGCTGAATCTTCTTCACTGTCTTTCTCTGTCCTTTGACCTCTACATATTCAATACATTCTCTATTATTTATGTCCCTGTAACAGAATGTGTCACTGCAACCCCTTGTCTGCTTCACCACCACTACACCCCACAATGAGAAGGAACATATTCACTATAGAGATTTTTCTCCCTGTCTTCTTCATGCCAGGCCTTCAATTTTGTTTCTGTGTTTTGTATTTAACAGAATCTCAGCCTAAATTAGAATATCAAATATCTCATTATATATTTTTTAAAAATCTTGTGTTATACCTGCATGACTCATCTTTCTTAAAATAGCTACTCTAGAATAGCATTTTGTGTTCTGCATTGCTCCAGACTTGATGGGTGAAATCAAATGCTCTACACTGGCAAATGAGCAGAAAGGAGCAGAAAGCTGTAAAACACTGATTCTGTTATCTCCTCTTTGGAATGTTAAGTACCATAGGTGAAAATATGATGAAACCAATATCCACATCAAGCCCTAGCTTTTACCATGTTAAACTTAAATGCTTTTGAAAGAATTTAACTTTTTAAAAAGTCATCTAAGGCTCGAGATGGTGACGCACACCTTTGATGCCGGCACTCAGGAGGCAGAGCCAGATGGATCTCTGAGTTCGAGGTCAGCTTGGTCTACAAAGCGAGTCCAGGACAGACAGGGCTACACAGAGAAATCCTTTCTGAAAAAACAAACAAACAAAAAAGTCATCTAAAGTTTAACTTTGTAATCTAAAGTAGTAACAAAGTCCACTTTATTCTGTCAAAGCAAAGTTTAACAAACACTGCAAAATACTATTTTTCATCAGCATTGCTGAATGGTTCAAAATATTCAGGTTATATTTTGCATTGTTGATATCCAACCATTTTAACTAACTTCAACAATTTTGCTAAGGTCATGACCTAGATTTAAATAAAAATGTTTTTTTAAATCAGGTTTAGTGGCACATAACTAATTATATCAGGATCAGGAGTCATTCTTAGTTACAGAGAGAGCTTGAGGCGAGCCTTGGCTATGTAAAACTCTATGAATACAATGAGTGAATAAATAAATACATTTCTTTTCATTTCCTGTTCAAAGTCCCTCTTGAATGAGCAGTACAGCACCTGATAAAGCATTACCTTAAACTGTTGTACCATAACTCATCAGCTGGGCACAGTAGAGCACACTTGCAACCCAGTACTGGGGAAGTAGAGGTAGAAGGGTCAGAAAATCAAAGTCATACTTAGTTACATAGTGAGTCTCAGGCAGCCTGGACTACGTGAGGTGAGACCCTGTTACTCATAAACACATAGATAGAAAGAAAATTAGGTCACATATTAATGCAGCAGAACTAAAGTCCTTAAGTATAATCTCAATTTTGCTAAGGTTTTATTAATAATGTTCACACTAGTCCATAATACTGTCCTCTCAGTGAGATTATTCAATTTTAACATGCCAGGTTTCATTTCTCTTATTCTCTATGATCTTCCTATATGATTTATTGGTGAGCAATTACTTACAGTCACTTGTAATGCTAGGCTATAATCTATAAACAACGTGACTAATCGTCTAAACAAACTCTAAATTATCAGGATATTAAAAATATGTATCAGGCTAAAAAAAGTTCTTGACTTAGAATGCTAGTTATTTTTTTTCTCTTAGATATAGTATTTTAATCAGTACCCTATGAAGTAATCTGTACTAGTAAGGTTTAGGAACTACGAAAAAGCATAGGCAGGTTAGATGTCAAATCACCTTTTTCAAAGATTCCAAATATGACAGCCTTTGCTTCTGAAATTCCTCTACCCTAAAACCCAAGTGTTTATAAGCCATGACCATTCTCATCTGCCACTATTCAGCACTTCCACCTCTGCAATATTTTCCCAACTGTTTAAACCCAGAAGTCACTATAGGTACCTCCCTCTCTTTTATTCCCATGTCTAATGGACCTCTCACTTAGTGCTTGAGGCCATGCCTTCCTTCCAATCAACTGATTTCTCAGCTGTGTTTAGTTCCTGACAATCTATACCCCAGAGTAATCTTTCTGAAATAAAAATGTGATCACGTCAGTCATCAACTCAAAAGTCTTACAGCGGGTATGCTTCTCAACTTAAGAATCCTTCCATGTGGGCTGGTGAGATGGCTCAGCATAAAAAGGAGCTTGTCTGATGACCTGAATTCAATTCCCAGAACCCACACAAAAGTGCAAGGGAAGAACAAATTCCACCAGGTTGTCCTCTGGCTTCCACACATGTACCATAACGCACATGAACACACACAAATAATAAATAATTTTTAAAAAGTCTTTCTTCAATGTGAATTGTGGTGCAGCTCACTGGCAGAGAACATACTTAGCATGTGTAAGGCTCTGCTTTGACCCCAGGACCACTAGCACAGACCCTAGTGCCCTGTGAGCTGGCCCTCCCTAGTTCTCCAGGCTCATCTCTTATCTGCCTCACTTCTAACCCAGATCTGCTCTGCTCAGCACACCATGCCATTGTGTGTCTATGCACCTGCTCCTCCTGCTGTTTAACACAGAATCTTTGCTGCTGTCTCCAACTCATTCTCTTGTCTACCTATGGAACCCTGCCCATGCAGTTCTAAATGAGGCACTGAGATGGCCAAAGCCATTTATGACACAGTGTTTAGTCATTAAAAACTAAAGTTTTTCAAAAGCAAGACCCAGCACTACAAAAAAAATAAAATGCACTTGAAAATAATCTAAATCCTCTGAATATAAAGACATTTTGGTAATTGGAACTGATTCTTGCATGAAATAGTGTGCAGTCATCAAAATCTTTATAAATTTAATGATATAAAATGCTAAAAAGGAGCTGAATGATTTGTATGGATTACCTTTACCATGTCAAACTCATTGTACAGATACATAAAAAAGTCAATTGAAGCCAGGCATAGTTGCATATGTCTTTAGTCCCAGCACTCAGAAAGCAGAGTCTGCCAGGCATGGTGGCGCACGCCTTTAACCCCAGTACTTGGGAGGCAGGCGGATCTCTGTGAGTTTGAGGCCAGCCTGGTTTACAAAGTGAGTCCAGGACAGTCAAGGATACACAGAGAAACCCTGTCTCAACACCCACCCCAAAAAAAAAAAAGCAGAGTCTATAGTGAGACCCTGTCTTAAACAAAAAACAAAGCAAAAGGAAAGATGGATGGATGGATGGATGGATGGATGGATGGATGGATGGATGGATGGGTGAATGGATGGACAGATGAATAGGTGTGCGGACAGATGGACGATCAGGTGAGTGAGTGGATGGATGGATGGATGGATGGGTGGATGGATGACTAGGCCAGCAAGATGGCTCAGCATGTTAAGGCACTTGCCCTATAAGCCAAGCAATGAGTTAGAGCCTTTCACATAAAGATAAAAAGAAAGAACTGACCCCACAAAGTTGTCCTTTAACAAAATATACTAATTTAAAAATAACAATAAAATGTAACAACTGGAGGAAAACACGGAACACTAGGAACACTTCTGTCTGGTTAAAAGAATTAAGAGCAATAAATTTCTTCGAGTTTTAAAATTGAAAATATAAATAAGTTTCAAATATCATTTTAAGAAATTGAAAATGAGGGCTGGAGAGATGGCTCAGCGGTTAAGAGTACTTGCTGCTCTTTCAAAGGACCAGGGTTCAAATCCCAGCACCCACATGGCAGTTTGAAAACTGTAATAGCAAGCCGGGTGTGGTGGCGCATGCCTTTAATCCCAGCACTTGGGAAGCAGAGGCAGGCAGATCTCTGTGAGTTCGAGGCCAGCCTGGTCTACAGAGTGAGTTCCAGGATAGCCAGAGCTACACAGAGGAACTGTCTGGGAAAACCAAATAGAAAAAAGAAAATGCTTTAAACTATGAAGATTTTCTGAAAGTTTTCCAAGCCCCATATATAAATTTCATCATTCTTTTCCTTTGATTTATGTATATACTGTTTGTGGTCATATCATACTCTATTTTAGGCCTCATCATCTTCTATTCTAATACATGTCTGGGAGCTGAATAAGACCAGAACACAGTTCAGCTTCACCTCTCGTAGCTGAGCCCTGGTAACCCAGGAAGTGTTTACAGAAGTTAAATTACTCTTACATTGCTAACTACATGTAAGCTCACCAATAAATACATTATCAATTATCTATAAATGTGAAAAAATAAATATGCAGAAAATATTTAACTATCTATTTAAAAGTCCCCCAGGTTCCTGTCATAGCCCATGGGGACACTGCAGTAAAAAGGCCCTCCCTCATCTTGTGTACCACACACTCTAATGTGGCAGAAAGGCCTCACATAGAACAAAATGAGACAAAGCTGTTCACTTCAGAGTGTCAAGTGCTATAAACAATGTGGGCTGAAGGGAATTGGAGAAGGTCTAGAGAAAACGACATGGGACAAGACCAGGGGCAAATAGCTGAGGAACAGCAACAACCACAAAACAAAAACAAAAAGAAACTCAAGAGTCACAAGAACTTAGTTTGTATTCTTACTGCTCCCTTGCAAACTAAGTAACTTTTTCCAAATCTTTTTTTTTTTCATTTTTTTTTTTGAGACAGGGTTTTTCTATGTAACAGC
Organism: Lophiomys imhausi; assembly: GCA_907164525.1. Classification (NCBI taxonomy): domain Eukaryota; kingdom Metazoa; phylum Chordata; class Mammalia; order Rodentia; family Muridae; genus Lophiomys; species Lophiomys imhausi. Next base: position 4,480,219 of record CAJQZJ010009141.1, read on the forward strand.
CCTGGCTATCCTGGACTCACTTTGTAGACCAGGCCGGCCTTGAACTCACAGAGATCCGCCTGCCTCTGCCTCCCAAGTGCTGGGATTACAGGCGTGTGCCACCATGCCTGGGTACTTTCTCCAAATCTTAGTGAGGATCATTATCCCTAATTCACAAGACTGTGTAAGGACTAAAAAAGATGATGTATGCAAGAAGAGTGAGCCCTGCTTGGCCTTCTGGTCTACTGAATCTGTGTTAGTCGTTTCTATCTGGAGAGGAACACCAAACTGAGAGAACACCCAAAAGACAGAATACATGGGTAATGACTTCCAGCAAACATGCCAAAAGGGAGTCAATGTAAATTTTGCAGTTAGCAAAAATGCCATGAAAGTTCTCCTTAACTCTTTATCTGACTCTACTAGGCAAATACAAAAGCAGATTTATAACAAATGATCTAGTTACCTTTGATTTCCCTCGAAACCTCATAAACCTTACAGGTCCCCTCTCACTTTAGTCCCCTGTGTACCTAGGTTACAGTTCTCTGTTGAAAAAAAAAAAAACAAAACATTTCCCCCAGATGGTAAGAGAGAAGCATTTCAGGGCATGTACACCTCTCCCCCCTCCCCCCCCCCCCCTCCCCCCCCCCCCCCCCCCCCCCCCCCCCCCCCTCTCTCTCTCTCTCTCTCTCTCTCTCTCTTCAAGACAGGGTTTCTCTGTGTATCCTTTGCTGTCCTGGACTGACTCACTTTGTAGATCAGGTTGGCCTTGAACTCAAGAGATCCACCTGCCTCTGCCTCCCGAGTGCTGGGATTAAAGGCGTGCGCCACCACGCCCGGCCATTACAGGCAGCTGTACTGAGCCATCTCTCCAGCCCCCACATCTCATCTCTTAACTGACCTGAAACCTAAGATCTAGGACTCCAGGAGCATGAGCAGGGGTTCAGGCTGTCAGGGCACTAAGCTGCTTCTTCCAAAGCGCTACCAGTCTCCAGGGCCTTTTAACCTGGAAGATTCAATGCCGTGCCCCCCCACCCCAAGAACAAAGAATGTACCCACCATCAAAGAAGCACAGAGAAGCCCTCACAATGGCAGTGAACCTACTGATGTCTTGATCAAACTATCTATGAAAAATAAATTTCTATTGTTTTTAAATTTTAAAAATATTCTAAATTTTTCACTCTTTATGTTTGTTTCACACTCTCACATGCTGAAATGGCTATCTAGCAAAATGGCCCTCCTATCACCTGCTTTTGGTTGAACTGTTAAACCCGAGTTTTCTCCTTAGGATTTTTAAAATCAATTTTATTAACCACTATTGTGTTGGGTGCATGATGAGATCTGGGGTGGAGCACTTGCTATATAAAGTCCGAGAACAATTTTATGGAGCTGATTCTCTCCATCCACCTGTATGTGGGTTCTGAGGCTTGAACTCAGGTCATCAAGCTTCCATGGCAAGCACCCTTACCCAGTAAGCCATCTCACCAGCCCCCTAACTATTTCTCGGTGTTATTATCAGAGTCATCCTGACAGTAACTCTACTCAGTTCCATTATTAATAATGTGACTTGAGAAGTCAAGAATAACTCAGATCACCATGACAGAATAAATTAACTCGAAAAGAATAAAGAGATTGGACTGGACAAGTGTACACTCCTTAAATCCCAGCACTCAGGAAGCAGAGGCAGGTAGATATGAATGCAAGGCCAGTCTAAACTACACAGTGAGACCCTAGCTCAAAAAAAAAAAAAATCAACTGATTAACAATTAAGGAAAAGGGATTAACATCTAAGAGAAAAAAAATTAAAAGAAAATTCAGCTAAATGTGCTAGTGCAAATCTACAATCCCAGCACTCTAGAATCTAATGTAGGGGGAGTACCTTGCCCAACCAGTCCTGGGCTACAGAAAGATCTTATCTCAATTGACCAAAAAAGGAGCTAGGCATGGTGGCATATATCTATAATCCAGCAATCGGAGGATGAGGCAGAAGGATCAGCATCTGAAAGTCCTTTTTATGTCAAAGCAAAAACCCTGCTCAAGGGCCGGAGAGATGGCTCAGCGGTTAGGAGCACTGGCTGTTCTTCCAGAGGACCAGAGTTCAATTCCCAACACCCATGTGGCAGCTCACAACTGTCTGTAACTCCAGGTCCAGGGGATCCAACAACCTCACACAAACATACATGCAGTCAAAACACTAATGTACATAAAAATAAATAAATAAACAAATAAATAAATAAATATATTAGGACAACCAGGGCTCCACAGAGAAACACTGTCTCAAAAAACAAAAATAAATAAACAAATAATTAATTAATTAACAAAAATCCTGCTCATGAAGCTTGGAGTGTAGCTCAGGTAGAGTGTATATGCACCATGCACAAGGCCCTGGGTTTAACCCTGGAAGGAAGAAAATCCACAGTTTACTTCTTAGCACATCAAATTTACAATTATAGCCTCAGCACAAAAACCAAGAGTTCACAGTCCAGAAACAATACTTTTTTTTTTTTGTACATTGATGTTTTGCCTGCATGTATGTCTGTGTGGGGGTCCTAGATCTTCTGGAACAGGCATTACAGACAGTTGTGAGCTGCCATGTGAGTGCTGGGAATTGAACCCAGGTCCTCTGGAAGAACAGTCAGTGTTCTTAACCACTGAGCCATCTCTCCAGCCCCCACAATAACATTTTATATTTTTACAAATCATAAGAATTCTTTATGACACTATACACATTTATCTGTGTTTTCATATTCTATGGATGCCTGTCAGAGAAACACTAGAATAGAGAATATCTCAAGAATATTAAATACATACATTATAAGAAAGACAAAATTGACAAACTTTGGTTTACATTTTCATCTACTTAGTGAAAATAGATTTGTTAGGCACTTCTAGGAACTGGTTAACATTGTAGCACTATTCATTTAGTAAACTGAATTATAGAGAAAGGGAGTTTACTTCTTTACCATGTGCTTGATCTTCCCCTTTAAATGAGTTTGAATGCTTGAAGAATAAAGCTATTTGGATGTACAATAAATAGCCTTATGCATACATAGCACATCATGTTTCCTCTCCTCTGTGTATATTAATTCTATGATCATTGCAAATGATAAAAAGAGCTCATTTGTGTTTCTCTCTTCTGAGATCTGCCCACAGAGGGTTATAACATAATACATATTATTTCTGAGAATTATGTAATAGTGCTTCTGGGGAACGAAAAATGGGCTTTATTCCAAGGTGCTGAATTGCTGTCATATTTTAGTTCACTAGCACTTTCCTATTTCAACTATTAGAGTAGTTTCACACAAGGAAGTTTATTCAGCACACATAAAGAGCTCTGAAGGAGCTGAGTGTAGCAGTGCACGCCTCAATCTCAGTATAAAGAAGCTAAGGAAGGAGAACCACAGTTCAAAACCAACCTGAGCTACAGTTTCAAGAAAGCCAAGACTACACTATAAGTCCATCACACACACACACACACACACACACACACACACACTCCACAGAGTTTAACAGGTGAAAATAGGTCATTTGAACTCCTTATAGAACAACCTACCTAGAAGACTGTAAACACCACTTGTGGAAAATTTATGGGTCTGCTTACCTTTACAAGTACAATAACCTCCCCACGAATGTAATGTCCCCCTGACTTATAACTACATTACCTAAATTCTCAAGCTGTCCAGCTTGTCAAGAGTCAAACTACAGGCTCTATCCTGAATTCTACCCCCTTACGACCACACTAGACAGACAGACATAGACTCCTGGAAAGGGTTAATGAGAACTTCAGATTGGAGCCTTGGTATCTCCAAAAACTATGAAAATCAACACTTGTAGCAGGCAGGAAACAGTGTTAAAATGCTCAGGGCAAGGAAAACTTAGATGCCCACTGGTGAGCTAAGTGGTAAGCAGAAGCAAGTAGTCACACATCTCCCTAGCCTTCAGAAGCATGACTAGAGTTCCAAAATACACATGCACTAGACTGAGGATGTAAGCCAGTTAAAAAGTGTTGGATGGGGAGCATGGGACTGGGAGGAGGAAGAGGAATGGTGATTGGAATGAAAAATAAACAAATTAATACAAAAAAAAAAGAGGGCTGGAGAGACGGCTCAGTGGTTAAGAGCACTGGTTGTTCTTCAAAGGATCCAGGTTCAAATCCCAGCACCCACATGGCAGTTCACAGCTGTCTGCAATTGCCGGGTGTGGTGGCACACGCCTTTAATCCCAGCACTAGGGTGGCAGAGGCAGGTGGATCTCTGTGAGTTTCAAGGCTAGTCTGGTCTAAAAAGTGAGTCCAGGATAGCTAGGAATACACAGAGAAACCTTGTCTCAAAAAAAAAAACATAAATAAATAAATGGAAAAAAAGAAAAAATTATCAATAATAAACCACAAAGAAAATTTTTTCAAAGTGTTGGAAAGTCCACACACACATGATTGGGGCTAACACAGATTGCAAGGCACTAGGCATTCAAGTTCCAGGTCAGCCCAACCTCTAGTGTGAGATTTTTTTTTTTCCTCTAATAAAACAAACAACAGTGACCATAATATATAAAGAACTTGCTGGATTCATCTTTCTAGCTCTTTTCTAACTACAAATACCAGAGTATTACTCTGAACTATGGAATAGCAACAGCCTTTCCCCTATTAAGCTTGAATAATGACTACAATTTCAGAAGTATTCAAGCAGGTATGTAAGAGGCAGAACAGTACTCCTGTAACAGCTAATAGTATCCAATCTTAATAACACTGTCACATTCTCTCATAAACCAAACCAGAAGGCAGTCTCTCTTTACTCTCACAGAGATAAAGGAATCACTGGATGAGTGACTTGTCCCTGATCACCAATGACAGTGTCAAGGTTCAATCAGGGTCTTCTTCATTCCAAACTGCAGAAGGAAAAGGCTACATAGTAGAAAACAGCATCAATGTCAGGGGCCAGATAGTTTAAACACTGTGTTTAAGAGATCATATTGTGGGCTGGAGAGATGGCTCAGAGGTTAAGAGCACTGGCTATTCTTCCAAAGGTCCTGAGTTCAATTCCCAGCAACCACATGGTGGCTTGCAACCATCTACATTGAGATCTGGTTCCCCGGCACATATGTAGTGCAAATACTGTATACATAATAAATAAATAAATGTTTAAAAAAAAAGAGATCATATTGTTACACTGCAAAGTTATAGAGTTTATACAATGTTAATCACTTTTCAACATGCAATTTTGGAGTATACAATTTAAAATCTGAATGTTTCAGTTGCATAGAAAATCTAGTATTTCCTAGCCTAACCACTTTTTTGTATAACGATGAAGAGTTTGTGTGTGTGTGTGTGTGTGTGTGTGTGTGTGTGTGTGTGTGTGTTCTTGTGTAAGAATAAGTCTGCACATATATGGCATATTTTTTAGACTGGCTTTATTATTTTCTTTTTTGGTGGGGGGTGAGGGTTCCAGACAGGGTCTCTCTGTGTAGCCCTGGTTGTCCTAGAACTAGCTCAGTAGACCAGGCTGGCCCTGAACTCAGAGGCCTGCCTACCTCTGCCTCTCCAGTGCTGAGACTAAAGTTGTGTGCCAGCACCGCCATCTGCAAGCTTTCAGTCTGGCTTTTACATTGGTGCTAGCTACGGAACTCGGGGACTCATGTCTGAGTGGCAAGCGGCACTGCATCACCTATACCATCTTCTCCCAGCCCCTTTCAAATAGAGTACAGATAACGAGCCTTTGCTGTCAACTACATAATGGGTTTTGAAACAGTCTGGGGCTGGTTACATCTTCTGTAGTTTTGCAATAAAAAAAAAAAAAAGAATAACAACTAGAGCTGGGCATGGTGGCGTATGCCTGTAATCCTATCACTTGGGAGGCAAAGGCAGTTGGATCTCTGTGAGTTCAAGGCCGGACTGGTCTACAAAGCCAGTCCAGGACAACCTGGGCTTTGGGGATATTATACAAAGAAAACCCTGTCTCGAGAAACCAAAAAAACAAAAAATAATAATTAGAAAAATTGCACACCAACAATCTTACAATTTGGGTGATAGAGGCAAGAGGATCAGAAATTCTAGGTCATCCTCAGCTATATACAGTTTGAAGTCAGTCTGAGCTCTGTGAGACTGTAGTTACTGTCTCAACAACAAAGAAATCAACAAGAGGAGAAATTCACTTTTAAATATCATTTATTCTATCCTTATTTTAAGACAAATACATACTAGACTATTCATATTGTTTCCTGAAAAGATGGTTAATTTGGGGAATATTTGGGAGCTTTTTGTTTTGGTTTAGTTTTTGAGATAGTCTTAATTATGTATTTAGGTCTGTCTGTAGGTTTCTGTACATAAGTGCTAGTGCCAGCAGAGGGTAAAGGTGTCAGATTATATGGAGCTGGAGCTATACAGGTGGTTAGGCACCATTTGATGTGAGTGCTGGGAAACTAACTCTGGTCCTCAGCAAGAGCCATCTCTCAATACCATTTGTTTGTTTGATTTTTGGTTTGTTGTTATTCTTAGGGGAAAAAATTTTTTAAAGAGATGTTCATTATATAAAAATTCTGAGTTGACACCATTTATTTTTAAATTTTGGGAGGAGGATACTGGTAGACCCCAGGCCTCATGCATGCAAGGCATGCATTCTTCTATCAAGCTATATATCCCCAGCCCTTTAATGTCATTTTTATTCCCACAATCCATGTAAGGAATTTCTTCTTGTTAACACTGACATTTAAGTAGACACAAAACAGAAAAGATACAATTTTCTATAATTATATCTAAGTTAGAACAAGGCAAGAAAGAAATAAAGATGGAAAATAATTTGAAATTTTTCCAAAAATTATATACATTAATAGAGAACGTATTGGTGACTACTGATTAAGTGGTCACATGTGCATCACCACTGTAGCTTTCTTCTTCCATTTCTATAAAGTCTTAAAGACTCTGGTGTTATAATTAAAAAAGCAAAATCCACTTCCTTTCTGACTCTTTCCGGGTGCTTAAGATGTCGAATCAAGGACAAGGTGAATCCTCGAGAGCAAAATTCTAGATTTCCCTGGGTCTTCTGGTATGAGCTGTGATCAAAAATAGGAGTCAAAAATCTGTATATCATCTCTGTTTGTAATTGTTGGGCATGATGGCGCACACCTTTAATCCCAGCACTTGGGAGGCAGAGACAGGTGGATCTCTGTGAGTTCAAGACTAGCTAACCTGGTCTACAAAGTGAGTCCAGGATAGCCAAAGATACACAGAGAAACCTTGAAGAAAGAAAGGAAGGAAGGAGAGAAAGAAAGAAATTAAGACAGACAGAGTTGGGCGTGGTGGCGCACACCTTTAATCTCAGTGCTCAGGAGGCAGAGGCAGGTGGATCTCTGTGAGTTCAAGGCCAGCCTGGTCTACAGAGTGAGTCCAGGACAGCCAGGGCTACACAGAGAAAACCTGTCTCAAAAAAAAAAAAGAAAGGAAGGAAGGGAAAAGCAAATCAGAACTAAGGAAAAAGGTCCATCCAGCAGTGCTAATATGACAACAAAAGTCATATTGAAGAAAAGACGGGGTGTTACTTTACTTGGAAGATAATGCAGACAGAGAGGTCATAGTAAACAATACAGGTGCAAAGAAAGGTTCGGCTATCATAGGTCCAGTTGCAAAGGAGTATGAAGGCTTGTGGCTCAGGACTGTATTCAATGCTGGCAGCACTGCACGATTCTCCAGTGTATTTGTAAAATATATTCCTTAAAAAGTCTTTGCTCACTGGGCGTGGTGGCGCACGATTTTAATCCCAGCACTCGGAAGGCAGAAGCTGGTGGATCTCTGTGAGTTCAAGGCCAGCCTGGTCTACAGAGTGAGTCCAGGACAGCCAGGGCTACATAGAGGAAACCCTGTCTCGAAAAAAAAAAAAAAAAAAAGTCTTTGCTCAAAAAAAAAAAAGCAAAATTCCAATCCCAGCTGTTCAATTTTACCAATGAAGACTCAGGATGCTGGGGTGGAAACCTGCTGGCTCAGAGAGGCAGAGAAAGCACCCAGCTGACCTTGCTACTCCACCAATGTCCCAGAAGGAAAAAGCCTGCTAGCCCACCCAGCTGACTTTCCTACTCAGCTGACATCTCAGAAGGAAAGGCCCTTTCTCCTTCTCCATGCTGTCTTAAATACCCTTCAGCTCAATTTTCCTCCTTTCTGTTTACTTATGTTCACTTTCTGTCAGCTGGTTGCTTACTCCAGTCTCTTGACCTAAGATTGACTTTAACTCTTGGTTATGCTAAGGCTGAGCCACATAAGCCCCTGTTTATAGTAAACAGAAAGCACTAAGATCAAAAGCTGAGCTATCCCCTCAATTTAAAATAGGTTTTTAAAGCTCACAATCTCAGGGTTCACAATAGGATCAAATATACTGTCCACCCACTGCCCTCTTACAGTGTACTCAATAAACTATTCTTTTTTTAGACAGAGTCTCTTTACATAGCCCTGGCTATCCCGGAACACACTATGTAGTCCTGAATGGCCTTAAACTCACAGAGATCTACATACCTCAGCCTGGATTAAAGGTGTGTGCTGCCATGCCTAGCTCTCAATAAACTATTCTTTAATATATATATGCCAGAAATGGTGGCAGGTGCCTTTGATCTCCATACTCTGGAGGCAGGAGCAAGCAAATCTCTGAGTTCAAAGCCAGCCCAGTCTATAGAGAGCTCCAGGACAGCCAGGGGAACAAAGCAAGACATGCCTTTAATCCCAGCACTTGGGAGGCAGAGGTAGGTAGAGCTCTGTGAGTTCAAGGCCAGCCTGGTCTATAGAGTGAGTTCTAAGATAGCCAGGGCTACACAAGGAAACCCTGTCTCTAAAAACAAACACCAAACAAAAAAAATTAATACTATATAATACTAACAACTATAATTGTAGTCTCTTCAAAAATGTCAAAGATTTGATTTCTGATGCAACTTTGACTAAAACATTTACTTTAGATTAAATTTAAAAAGATTTCTGTTGTTATATAATTGATCACATAATTTAAAAAATTTTTGAGCTGGGCATAGTGGCACGTCTTTAATCCCAGCACTTGGGAGGCAGAGGCAGGAGGATCTCTGTGAGTTTGAGGCCAGCCTGGTCTACAGAGTGAGTCCAGGACAGCCAAAGATACACAGAGAAATCCCGTCTCAAAAAGCCAAATAAATAAATAAATAAATTTTTTTTCTTTTAATCTCCAGGACGCTCATAAAGTGAAGTATAAATTCAGTCTGGGTCCCTCCATTTACACTGTACTGATGTGTAGAGGCAGTACAAGGGGTAAGAGCAACCATAACTGAAGGCAGAGTGCCTGGATTTTCTATTGTTTTGTTTTGTTTCAGACAAGGCCTTACTATGTAACTCACTGTGGAGACCAGGATACCATACCCCTCGAACTCACTGAGATCTTCTATCTACCTACCTCTGTGAGTGCTGGGATTAAAGGTGTGTACCCCACTGGGCAGGGTGCCTTGTTTCAAATCCCAAGTTAGTAAATTACTAACTATAAAATCTGGAGCAAACAATTCAAATGTGCTGGCCCCCAATTTCCCAATCAGCCATTATAATGAAGACAATAGTCTTCCACCTCAAAGGAGTTTCAGTGAGGAGCTACATGTGAAATGATTAACACAAGGCCTGGCCCATAAGTAAATACTGAATTATCAACTGTATCAGCAGGACCAGAAGCTCTGACAATTGAGAGTACTATCACATAGGAGAGAAGAATACATGGTACTATATGGCAGTTTGGGATATTTAGGTTGTATTGCATGCACTCATCCTATTATAACACAATCCTAAGCAAACAGAAACAAAAAAAAAGTAAATAACATTACACAAGATTTTGGAGCTATTCAATAGATGGCACTAAATGAAAACACTGGCCACCCATACTGTGTTATGTTCACACTGAGGCTGTGGTCATTACAATAACAATTACTGTAACCCAACTCAAATTACTGACATTTCCATTTTATAGATGAAGAAATATTCACATAATTTGCTGCAGACTGTAAAGCAGAGTTGAATCCAAACCCTATTTTTGATATAAATTACCCACCTGAAATTGCAAAAGTCACACACAAGTAGGAAATCTGATTTCCTACTCTGTAAAGTGAACAGTGTGATCCAAGATTAAGTGCTTTCAAAAGTCCCTTCCAAACTTCCTTGGATCGGTGTTGCTTAAGTCTGAGCTTAAGTACACAGACAGAACAGCTCTGTTCTAGGCCGTTCACATACAGAGGCTCTCCTGTCTCATGACACAGACTGGACATGTGTGTAGTTCCCTCACTGGAAGGTCCTACTGTTCTTCAGCTCTGCTCACAAGACACATCAAACCTGCCGGGCGGTGGTGGCGCACGCCTTTAATCCCAGCACTTGGGAGGCAGAGGCAGGCGGATCTTTGTGAGTTCGAGGCCAGCCTGGTCTACAAAGCAAGTCCAGGACAGCCAGAGATATTCAGAGAAACCCTGTCTCGAAAAACCAAAAAAAAAAAAAAAAAAAAAGAGGCACAAACCTAACAGAGAAGCTCAGTAAAGGCCTATAACCCCAAGCTGAAGTTGGAAAATCTTAAACTTGAGACTAGTCTATCCTAGATGGCAAGACATTGTTCTTGTACCTCTCCAACCTCCACATCCCACCCCATCCCCCAACCCCCCAAAAATATCCTGGGAGTGGTGGTAATTCCAGAACTCAGGACATGCAGAGGAGGCTTAGGAATTCAGCACCTATGTAAAAGCTGGGCACAGAGGCCCTCCCTATAATCTCAGCACTAGGGATGGAGAGAGGCAAAAAAAGGCATTTCCTGGGTGCTTAGTAGTCAGTCTAGCAGAAATAGTGTCATGTTCAATGAGAGACTCTGTCTTAAAAATTAAAACGACCAGCAAATAGAGGAAGACATTATAATTTGACCTCTGGCCTCCAAATCTGTATACACACACGTACGTGTATACACACACACACACACACACACACACACACACACACACACACACAAGATAAACACTGAAGCCTCACTAAATAGTTCTATCTCAAAATCCTTTTGGAGTTCAAAGAGAACCTGACTTAAATGGATTCTGGCAGCACCAGCACGACAAGAAGTCAAAGACACACAGGAATAGCCCTGGCTAGAGTCCTATGACCTAGGGGAGTCGGGAGTCGCTCACCTCTCAGGGTCCCTTATTTACAGAATTGAGACAGCTTTTAACTAAAAGTAATCCTTAAAGAAGCAGCCACCTCAAGGCAGGAAAACCAATCAAGTTTATTAGAATAAGGAAGTCCATGTGGTTTAGGAAGCCACACTGAAAACAGTGATTGCTTTTACAAAACCAACCACATTAGTAAGGTTAGGAAATGACAAGAGTGTGAAGTAGCATTGAAAACCAAATGAACTTCTCCTGCCCCCACCCCCCCATCAGACGTGCTTGAAGCTGGGCACTCAGGATGCTGAGACAGAGATATTCTAGTCAACACTGGCTGCATAAGCAAGCTTTAGGCCAGCCTGGACAAAAAGAGACTCAGACTCAAAAATACACAACAAAGTCAAAAAAAGACACAGTGTAGAAGATTACTTTTGAAAGTTTCCTTTAGCACAAGTAGCCTGTTTAAAAAGAACAAAAATTAAAGAAGCGTACCTGGTGACTCACATTTTATAATCAGGCCAACCTGAGCTATAAAGTGAGATTCAGGACAGCCTAGACTACATAGTCCATCTCTGTCTCAAGGAAAAAAAAAGTAATTAAAAACTGAAAATAGGGTAAAGAGAGAGGCCTCAGGGATTAAGAACACATATTGCTCTTGCAAAGGACCCAAGTTTGATTCCCAGCTCCTGTTGGGAGGCTCAACACAACCTGCAACTACAGCTCCAGTGGATCCAACTTTTGCACTCGGGAGACAGAGGCAGGTAGATTACTGAATCTGAGGCCAGTCTGGTCTACAGAGTTCCAGGAAAACTAGGGCTACACAGAGAAACCTTGTCTGGAAAAACCAATAAAATAAAATCTTTAAAAGAAAAATCAGTATTCCATAAAATAAACTTCTCAATTTTAAGTCAGGTATAGTGGTGCATTCCTGTAATCTATGCCCTCAGGAGGAGGAAGTAGGAAAACAGCAAGTTCAGGCCAACCCTGGCTAATGGTGAGATTATCTCCAAACAACAACAAAACAAGAATCCGGCAGGCATGGAGGTGCCCGCCTTTCGCCCGGCATTTTAAAGGCATAGAGACAGGAGGACCTTTGTGAGCTCCAGGCCAGCCAGGGCTACACAGTGGAACTGTTTCATAAAACAAAACACAAAGAAAATCTTTTCAATTTAAAGAAACAAAATACATCCAGTCCTAGAAAAATATTTAAATAAATGCACAAACATGAAATTCTGTCTATTAAGAACTAAGATACTGCTGGGCGTGGTGGTGCATGCCTTTAATCCCATCACTCAGGAGGTAGAGGCAAGTGGATTTGTAAATTCTAGGCCAGCCTGGTCTACACAGTGAATTCAGGATGGCCAGGGCTACAAAGAGAAACCATGTCTCAACAAAAAATAAAAAAAAAAGAACTAAGATGCTTTGTTTTCTTTCTAAACATATTTGACATGGGGCTAGAAAAGTGGCTCAGTGGTTAAGAGCACCAGCTGCTCTTCCAAAGAACTTGGGTTCAACCCCCAGCACCCACATGATAGCTCACAATCAGTTACTCCAATCTCAGGGGATCCAATGTCTTCTAGCATCCAAGGACATGGGGATAGTGCACATACATACATACAGACCAAACATATACACATAAAATAAAATTAAAAAACAAAACAAAAGGCATATTTGACAGTTATCAAAACCAATTCTGTCAAACTTATAATCCAAAACACAACCAAGTTGTTTTTCTGGTTCTAGTTTACCTCCGTTTTGTTACTTTTGAGACAAGATTTTACTCTGTAGCCCAGGCTGGCCTCAAACTCATGGTAAGCCTCCTGCCTCAGCCTCCTGGGTTCTAAAATTACAGGAATGAACTACCACTCCTGAATCTAAACGTTTTTAAGTAACAGGATTTTGCCAGGCTGTGGTGGTATATGCCTTTAATCCCAGTAGTTGGGAAGCAGAGGCAGATGGATCTCTCAGAGGCCAAAGCAAGTTCTAAGACACCCAGTCTACACAAAGAAACCTGGTCTTGAAAAAGCAAAGAAAAAAAGAAAAGGAAAGAAAAAAGGTTTTGCCAGGCATAGTGGCACATGGCTTTAATCCCAGCACTTGGGAGGCAGGAGGCAAAGGCAGGCAGATCTCTGTGACTTCAAGTCCAGCCTAGTCTACATAAAGAGTTCAATGAGAACCAGGAATATCTATGCAGAGAGACCCTGTCTCAAAACAAAACAAAACAATTTTTAAAATCAGATTTTTCACAATGTTTTCCAAGATACCCTCCTGCCTCGACGACCTCTTTTGACTGAATATAGGTGTTCACCACTCAGTCCAACCACTCTCAATACAATGTCACTTCAAAATGGTAAAGGTCCAGCTGGAGAGGTCCAGCTGGTGAGAGCACTTACTACTCTTCTAGAACCCAGGTTCAATTCCCAGAACCCAGAGCTGAAGCTTACTGAACATAATTCTAGCTTTAGGGAATCAGATGCCCTTTTCTGGCCTAGGTGAGCACCTGCTTATATAGGGCATACACTCACATAGACACATACATATAAATAAAAAATAAAAATAAGTGTAAAAAAAGACCCTAAAGGACCATTTTAAATAAGAAATATAAATGAGACACAAAGTACATATAATTTTAACCAAATGACTAGATCATTTTGCCCACTCAATAGTACTACCATCTATTACAAAAAAAAGTGCAAAGTTCAATTGTGTTATGCTCTTAGTAGCATTATAGGTAAATGGTTTGTTGAGAAATATTGGTAATTTCACATATTCAATATCAGGGATTGGTGAAGTGTGTGCGCGCATACGCAGAGGCCAGAGGTCAATGTCTGATATCTTTTACGGATCTCCTCATGTTTTTCTAAGACAGGCCCTCTCATCAAACCTGGAGCTCACTGGCCAGCAAGCCTTAAGAGATCCTCCTGTCTCTATCTACCAAGCACTAGGATTACATGCATGAGTCATATCACCCAGTTTTTTATGTGGATGCTTCAGACCAAAATTCAAGCACACATATGCTTTCGTGGCGAGCACTTTACCAATGGGGCAGCCATAGCTCAGGCCCTTCCATGATTTTGTTAAATTTTGAATTATATTTCTTTCCAATCTCCCTCCCCTCTGACCCTTCACCCCCCTCCCTTTGGTTTTTGGTTTTTCAACACAGGGGTTTTTCTGTGTAGCCTTGGCTGTCCTGGAACTCACTCTGTAGACGGACGATACCCTTGAACTCATACAACCACCTGCCTCTGCCTTCCAAGTGCTGGGATAAAAGGTGTGCAACACTGTAAGGCCCAATCCCCTTTTTAGGAGTTAATTAATAAATATTAATCATATTCAATAGCCAGATGCTCAGTGGTTAAGAGAACTGGCTGTTCTTCCAAAGGACCCGGGTTCAAATCCTAGCACCCACACGGCAGTTTGAAACCATATGTAATGGCTGGGCTTGGTGACTCGTTCCTTTAAGCGCAGCACTCAGAGGCAGAGTCAGGTGGATCTCTGTGAGTTCAAGGCCAGCCTTACTCTACAGAGTAAGTTCCAGGATAGTCAGGGCTATACAAAGAAGTCCTGTCTCAAAAAACAAAACAAAACAAAAAAAACAATAGCCAGGTGTGACATAACATACCTGTAATTCCACTTGCTTGGGAGGCAGAGGTGAGAGGACTGTTAGAGCCAGGAGTTGAACAACAGCCTGGGCAATGTAGAAAGATGTCATGTCTCAAATAAGCAAGGAAAAAAAAAACCTGTATTCAGATTAAACAAACTCCTGAGAGTTCAATACAAGAATTTAGATATATGGCAAGATGGTTGTTTAGGAGGGTAAAAAGCCCCCATCTTGAAAATCTATCAGAGTTTGATCCCAAAATGTACATAAAGGAGAGAATGGGCCCCACACGGTTTTTCTCGGACCTAAAAACATGAGCAGGCACGGGAGCCTGTATACCCACACGCACACACACACAAATTCTTTTAAACATTAAAAAGGAATTTAGATCTTCTCTGAGTGGGTTTGGATAGAAAGCCTCAGGATAAAAGGAGAAACTGTCAAAGCAGAGGGCCCCTCCTTCCAAGTACCAACAGCAATACCTGTCCTGCTCACCAGTCTTCACCTACAGAACTAATCCCATTCATGAAAATAAATTTTAGAATGGAAAGAAACACAATATGAGAGTGGTAGCAAGAGCCTGTAACTCTGGCACCTGGGAGGTAGAGGCCAGAGGATCAGGAGTTCAAGGTCATCCTCAGCAAATAGCACATTCTGAGGCAAGCACAAGTTACATGAAACCCTGTCTCAAAAACTAAAATTGTGCCCTAGTATTAAAATATTCCATTCCTGGCTGACCTTTTCGAATGCATGTGAGACCCTTCCTTGTTCACTGAAACCTCTCCTTAGGACTTGGAGTGTGCTCAGCATGAGCAGGAATTGGGCCTGAGCCCCACCCAGACAAGCCCCACAACCATCACAACAAAACTCTCCTAAACACAACTGAGAGGTTTCATGGACCTTCAACTGTCAAGAACACACATTCCTGCTATAGCCCTGAGACATGCTTTCAACAATCCCATTTCCTCCAACATAATACAGCCCACCCTCAAACATCTGAAAGGTAAAGACCAGTAAATCGAAGGCTCTGCCTGTGCCAGATTCTACCTCTGTCAAGCCAGTCTATCTCTGTCAGCAGGGGTCAAAGAATTGCATTCTTTTCCTTTTTGAGTCAAGATCTTGTAAGTAACCCAGGCTGAGCTGGTACTGCCAATCCCACAGCCCAGCCTTGGTGCTGAGCTACAAGCTTTCACCACCACACCCAGCTTTTCTCTCATAACATAACAGAGCCTAGAAGCTTATGGACAAATCACTTCACAGGTGCAAGGTAAGTGCCTATCAGAGAGCAGAGGCTCCCAGTGAAAGCATAGTCAGCACTCTTTCTGATCCAAATGCCTAGGACCTGCCTACTGCGGTGGCTACAGACTATGAGAAAGCAAGCGAACAAGGACACTTTCTCCATTCAATCTTTTTGTCGGGAGCACTTTCTGGATTTTTCATTGGCATTTAATACCAAGGTACAAGACTCATTTTTTCATTAAAGTTGCAAGACTTTCACTTTGCCCAGTTTCAAATGGTGTAATCGATCTGCATTGTCTTCTTAAATAACCCAACTGGTGAAGGACACTGCAGCTTTAAATATTTCAGTGCTAGCTAGCAAATAGACTCCATTGCAATATGGCTCTGAAGGTCGTGTCCTATTGTCTACTGTGGGGGAAAAAAAATCTAAATCCTCTTTTTAAGTAACATGGGAATAGTTCCTCCTAGAATTTCCACTCTTTCCAATTCAGTCCCTTATAGTTCAGAGTGTTTATTGGAATCCCACACTTGTAATTTTCCTTACAGGACAATATGCTGATTATTAGTGATTCCAGGACCTTAGTGAGACATAAACACATGTGTTCACATTAGTTTAGTTGGGCATATGCAACTATTTGAAATAGCACCACTCAAAGGCTGTTAACAGCTTTAAGAGTAAAGCCAGGGTGGTTTGGGCGTGGATGGCTTTCGGGCGGCACCTTGAGCCTAGGATTGCGTAACCTGAAAATGTGTAGCTACTTAAAATGATAGGAATCTCAACCTACTACTCCTGGGACTTACTCCCGCACCTGGTTATTCACTTGCGGCTTCATTTGGCAAAGACCAAAATAAGAAGCACAAGAACAGTGAAGGAGGAAATGAACTGGGGGGGGGGGGCTTTTTCTACCCACAAGCAGTCACAATGTTCCCCCAACTTCACTCCCACCCCCAGCTAGATTGATTGGAATAGTCCCAATGAACCAGAGGATTTGATGGACGCTGCAATTTGCGGTCCCTTCTAAATAACAGCGGGTGGGCCGATTTTAAAAACCGAGAAGAGGGGAGAAACAGGCGGGAGGAAAGAGTATGCAAGAGCATAAGGGCATTACCTGAAAAGGCAACAGATTGTTACCATTATCGGTCCTGAAAGCGTTATCCTCCATCCAGGACTTGGAGGTGAGAGGGGCCGCACGAGGGAATTTGGGTGGCGCGATCACATTGCTGGAGAAGGGCTTTTTGAGAGGCGAGATGGGGTTAAGCGGGGAGGGTACCCCTACACCCACTCCCACGCCCACGCCGACTGCGCGGCGAGGGTCCCGGCCTGCCTGCAGGCCACCCCACGGGTTGGACGGGGCACTCCAGGCGGCGTTCACGCTTTGGTGCGTATTCCAGCTGGACGAGGCCGAGGAGGCGGCGGCCGCGGCCGCAGCTGCCACAGCGGCGGAGGATGAGGACGGCTTGCTGGTCATGATGGGTTGGTGGCCATAGGCGGCGGCGCTCCTCTGCGCGTAGGGCGCCTGGCTGGGGCTGGCGGGAGAGCGGCGTTGCTGAGAGGGCTGCGCCTGCGGAGGCTGCGCGGGTTGCGGCGGCTGCGGAGCGGGCGGCGGCGGCTGCTGGTGGTGCTGGGTCTGCGCCAGGCCAATCTGCGGCGAGAAGGTGCCTCCGAAGACCGGGTTGACGTGGTGCGGGAAGTTTTGGAAGAGCATGGTCCCGTTGACTGGGGTGATCCCCTGGAAGAAGCTGTCCTCCACCGCGTTCGTCGTGCCCGTGGACCAGGTGCTGCCGAAGGACGGCGACAGCGACGCTCCGGGCGCCGCGGGCTCCTGCGGCGGCGGCGGCGGCGGCTGCTGAGGGGGCTGATGGAAACTCAAGCCCGGCAGGAGCGGCGACTCCATCTGCATCTTGTCGGGGCCGTTGGGGGCTGGCGGGGCCGAGGCGGGGTTGAGGACCGGCACTGCGCTACTGTCTTCGGGCTTGGGGGTCTCTGAGGAGAGGGGCGTGGACGGGGCTTCGGCTGCGCCGGGCTCGGGCTGAAGCTGTTGTTGCTGCTGCTGCTGCTGCTGCTGAGACTGGGGCTGGGTTTTGCTTTTGTCCATCAGTAAATCATCCTGCATGGTTTGCGCAGCTGAAACGGGAAGAGAGAGAGATGCGTTATTGTCAGTGTGATCATGAATGCCCTCACTGAAGCGGGCGGGCGTTTTACTTGCAAAAATCCAGTGCCAGCGCCACTAGCCAATTGCAATGCAAATCCATAATCTCGCATTTAGAAGAGCAGGTCGGGCTGGGGGGAGGGCTCGAGCACCGTCTCTAAAAATACTGAGAGCGTCTTCACCCTTTCTGACGTCTCGGCCCCTTTTCTGTGTGAGAGATGTGCTTATAAGACAGAAAGACAGCAATTTCGCCACGTCTCTTTCCCCTTCACCGGAACTCAGAGCGTTCACCCTGCAATGAGAAACTGATTCTGGTTCCTGTTTTTTCCCAAGCACCACCCTCCCCCAGTTATTTGCATACGTCAATAAATACTGCTGCGTCCTTCAGCAAGGTTAAAAAGACATGCACGGTACACGACCCTCTCTTTCCCCTTCCCCAGCTGGAGCACTTTTTAAAAAATTTTAAAGGTCGACTTAGTCCTCTTGATTAGCAAACTGCCTTCTGGCCTCGGATGATTGTTTCATTTGGTTGCAGCGAACCACGAGAGAGAAAATCTTTGGCATTTGTTGGAAGAACTCAGCTGCACAATCATTCTCTGGCCTCTCAGTCGCGGCAGATACTCCATTTTGTTAGGAGACGTTTTAATATAAAAGAAACCCCAGTTTTTAAAAAGATGAAAATCGACAGGCGTGGTGGCGCATGCTTGAAATTCTAGTTAGTACTCTGGAGGTAGAGACAGGAGGATCAAAAATTCAAGGTCAGCTTTGACTACTTAGCCAGTTCGAGTCCAGCCTGGGATACATGAAACCTGACTCAAAAAAAAAAAAAAGTGAAAACCTACTGAAACGTTTAGAAGTGTTTGCTTCTTATTACTCTAAGGATTGTGGTTTTTCTGATTATTGTCCAATTCTCTCGTCTCCAATTCTGCCGCCCAAGAGATTTTTTGGCTTCTTGGTGTTTCAGGTCTCAACGGGAGCCTGAGAAATTCTCTGCAGAGTGGAGAAATGCTTGTGGTTGGATTTGAGGTCAGAGGGAGGGAGGAAGTCTGTGAGGTGGAGTGGGGGCGGGACTTTAAAATGCATCTGAGATTTAAGTAGACAGTCAAGATAATTCTGGGGTTGCCTGATTTTCATTTTTGAATCCTCCTGCTGCTTGCCTTAGTCACAAGACTGGCAAATTTAGAATCCATTCTTTTATCACTAGTATTAGCAGTGAAAGACTATGGTTTGACGACCCTGAATTACCATATGCTAGCAACTGTTAAAAATAGAGGAGTACAAAGTCCCAAATTCTCATACATTGTAATTATAGTACATTACCCTTACTGCTTCATTTAGCCATATAAGGAGTGTATGGTATTTTCCACTTCACATAGAAGGGCTATATTCACCTCTGTCATACAACCTGTTTTCTTACTCAAGTATGAAAACAGTAATCACTCAAAACCAAGAGATGTCCTTGTATGTAGTTATCACTGAATTAACTTGTCTCAGAATATGTTAATTGCTTTAAATATCTGGATATTACAGGGATGAGACCTTGCAAACAAATATTTTGAAATGTTAAAGTAGCTATGACGAAACACACAATTATTTTTAGATGATGATTCAGTTCAACTACAATGAAGTTATTAATATATTTAATATAGTTAATTAACTCATATATTGGAGAACCATCTTTCTTGGGACATTTGTAAAAGGGCATTTAGATACAACAGTTCTGCCTTTGGACTATTCAAAATAACAACTCTTAAAATGGAGGTGGTATTGCTCTTAACTATTACACAAAGGATATCAGACAAGAAGTTGAATTAAGTTGTTTTATTAAAACTATTATTAAAATGCTTAACAGATACCATCTTTCATTTCTAAGTTTCATATACAAAGAACATAGTGGGCTTAGGAAAACACTTCACTTCTCTCAGTTACCTTACTTTCCTTTCTATTCCTCTTTTCCTGTCTCTTTCCCTCCCCTAGAAAAAAACCCAGCCAAGTATAATATAACATGCACCAGGGATTGCCTGCTACTAACAGTAAAGCCTGCTTCAGGTTGCTTTTATGTTCCTCAGTTCCCTCAATCTAAGACGATGGCTTTGATTAGTGTTCTAGGTAGAGCACAGAGGAGAGTGGACCTTGGATTCAGACAGCACAAAGTTCCATCACTGCCAAAGAGGGTGGTCACAGACACATTTTCATCCTTCCTTCCTACAATACTGCAGTAGACCATTAGACTTCTGGAATTTGAGCACTTTGGTGAGCTAGAATTTTCTTTACAATAGCTTTATCATCGTGGCTGAAATATGTATTGGATTATAATTTTAGTATCACCCAGCTTTTCTTATTGCTTGTATTCAACACTTTTGTTAATGCCTTTAGGCTAAATTGTGTGCTCTTGATGGGAAAAATGCTGTACTTTACCCAAACCACCCCAAGCCAAAAAGTAACCTAGACTCAGAATATTTTATAATGGCTTTAATTAATAGTAATACTAAATCATTAAACTCTCAAAATGGTATAACAAAGCACTCCTTTCTTTTCTCAATGCTCTTCTAAAATAATACAAATTTCACTTTCTGTATAAATTCACTCGGTCAAGGTCAAGACCCACCTTTTAATAAATAAGATCTTTTAAACAAAAGCTAAGTCAGTGAGTAATATAAAATTTACAAAGTCAATATATAGTATCCTTTAATAACTGCCTGTATAATTTGATTTGGAGGGCTTTTTCTTTATATATAGCAAAGTCTGAGAAATAGATGCCTGTTTCCCCTCCCCCACCATACACAATAGATCGGCTTTTACTTGCAATAACCCAATTTCAGGGAATAAAATAGTAGTAACAGTTACCTGTAAGTGTCCAGTTTTTAAGGATCGATAAAATTGAAAAAATGAATAGTATTTATTTCTTCTTTCGGGTTGATTATATGACCGCTCTGGAAAAGCACTTTGACAACTGTAAGAAGAGTGGGCATGCGCAACACAGAGGACTGTGGGGGCTGAAGTCCTTCACAAGGTACTCAGCCCGGCTTCAGCACGTTCAGCCAGGAAAGGAGGAAGCCTCGTAAATACAGATTCCAAGGGGGAGAGGTTGTGCCCGGATTATATTATAACCTCCTAACCAATCTAAATCAGGAGTTGTTGAAATAAAAGAAGGAAAAATAAACTGGATTGTCAACTTGATTTAGGAAGCAAAGCTAAAAGAGAAAGTAGATTGTAGGACTCAGAATAAATAGATCCAGCCGAGCTACCTTAAATGGTATTATGATGGTAATGACTGGGTAGCCAGCAATAACCCTACTAGAGGAAAAGAGATTACGGTTGGAAGAAAAAGAATAGATGGAGAACTGCTGGGGAATGATAAACACTGAAAGCTCCCACCCCCAGTTGCTTTGTTCTGTTTTGTGACACAGGAGGACAAGAGTTCCCTGCCTAGCCCAGGCTAACTTGGATCCTCCGGCCTCACCCTCCAATAGCTGAGATTATAGATATGTACTACAACACCTGCCTTAAGAAAACACTTTAAATACCAAATTTTAAACATACTTTAATACTAATTGTGCTACTGACCTTAAAGGTAAAAATAGGTTTTAATCACAAATGTTTGACACTTTATCTCCTTCATTCATTGATTGAGATCTCCCTATGCTCCCTGGCTGGCTTGGAATTGGCTATGTAGATGAAGCAGGCTTCAAAATTGCACCAATCCTCCTGCCTTTGCTTCCTCTGTGCTTGTGCCACCACACCCAGTTCAGGATTTCTTTGTATTTGAATTTTTACTGTATGAGCAAACCGCACATTCATAATCCCAGCACTAGTAAGGCTGAGGCAGCAGAATGTCCATGAGTTCTCGGACAGCCAGGGCTGTCCACAAACCATAAAAGGGCTGGAAACACAGCTTACTTGATAACACCCTTGCCCTGAACACAGAAGTGTATGAGAACCTGAGTTAGATTCCAGAGCCTGTTAACAACCAAACCACTAAGCATGGCACCACCTCACTGTTACAAACCCAAAGCTGGGGACACTGAAGCAAGTAGGTCCCCAGGGTACTCTGGCTGGCCAGTCTAGCCTAATAGGAAAATCCAGTCCAAGCTGAGACTTAAAAAAAAAAGTCTAGGGCTTTAACACCCTGACCTCAACCTATCTCTTATGATCTAAGCAGGGCCTGGTTAGTACTTGGATGGGAGGTTGCCTGGGATAACCAGGCTCTTGGTCTCCCCAACTTTCCATTTTGGCTACAACCTAGGGGCCATTCCACCATACCCCATCCATCTCCACCCAAGAAAATAAAATGGCAGACTGCTCCTGAGGAAGGACACCTGAGGCTGACCGCCTGGCTTCCACTAGCGTTTACACACACATGCACAACCCCCACATACATATACCCATGCAAAAAAAATTCTACCTGTATGTTCTGAGTCAACTCACCTTAGTCTTACCTGATAAAATGAAAGTCCACCATGCATTTTTGATATAATAATCAAAATTTAGGGCTAGGTCTGGTGGCACATGCCCTTAATCCCAACACTTGGGAGGCAGAGGCAGGCAGATCTCTGTGAGTTCGAGGCCAGCCTGGTCTACAAAGCGAGTCCAGGACAGCCAGAGCTGTTACACAGAGAAACCCTGTCTCGAAAAACAAAACAAACAAACAAAAACCTTAAGAGTGTAACTGCATTGGACGATGACTTTTTTGTTCAAGATAATATATGTGTGTGTGTGTGTGTGTGTGTGTGTGTGTGTGTGTGTGTGTGTGTGT